>CAUYPK010049645.1:0-53705 GCA_963574355.1 Loris lydekkerianus | reverse complement strand
GGATCAGAGCTTACACAAGCCAGGACAGCGTGTGTCAGGGTCAGAGCTTACACAAGCCAGGACAGTGTGTGTCAGGGTCAGAGCTTACACAAGCCAGGACAGCGTGTGTCAGGATCAGAGCTTACACAAGCCAGGACAGTGTGTGTCAGGGTCAGAGCTTACACAAGCCAGGACAGTGTGTGTCAGGATCAGGGCTTACACAAGCCAGGACCATGTGCTTCATAGCTTACATAAGCCAGGACGGTGTGCTTCAGAGCTTACAGAACCTAGGACAGCGTGTGTCTGGATCAGAGTTTACACAAGCCAGGACAGTATATGTCAGGCTCAGAGCTTACACAAACCAGGACAGTGTGAATCAGATCAGAGCTTGCACAAGCCAGGACAGCAGTGTGTGTCAGGATCAGAGCTTACACAAGCCAGGACAGTGTGTGTCAGGATCAGAGCTTACACAAGCCAGGACAGTGTGCATCAGATCAGAGCTTACACAAGACAGGACAGCGTGTGTCAGGGTCAGAGCTTACACAAGCCAGGACAGTGTGTGTCAGGGTCAGAGCTTACACAAGCCAGGACAGTGTGCATCAGATCAGAGCTTGCACAAGCCAGGACAGTGTGTGTCAGGATCAGAGCTTACACAAGCCAGGACAGCATGCATCAGGATAAGAGCTTGCACAAGCCAGGACAGTGTGTGTCAGGTTCAGAGCTTGCACAAGCCAGGACAGTGTGTGTCAGGGTCAGAGCTTACACAAGCCGGGATAGTGTGTTTGGTTCCAGAAGATGATCATCTCAGACAGACAGAGCCTTAGGCACCCAGGCCTTGGTGGGTGGACGTGGAGTCACAGCAGTGGCCCCAACTAGTGCTGCTCAGGGTGCAGAGAACCACTATGCCAAGATGTAGTCTCCAAACTGGAGGGGCCAGAGTGACGGGTTGCAAAAGGTCACTGCCCCCAAGGCCCAAAGTCCGACTCCTCTTCATCATCTAGGAAAGCACCAGAGCCAAGCAGTGACCTGGTAGGGTGATTCCTCACCCCCATATGCCTGGGGTGTCACCAGCAACATGGCCTGGGCTAGGCTCTGAAGTTTTAATTATGAAATCTGGTGAGTGCTTTCCTGCATCAACTGGAGAGGAGCCAAGGGAGAGGGTCGCTGCAGGGAGAATCCACATAGGGGGAGGCAGAGTCCAGAGGGCTCCCCCATGGGCACACCCCAGGGAAACAGAACCCCCGGGAGAGCCCTGAGAGCATCCAGCCCCGGTGCAGGAGAGCCACCCTCAGCTGTGGGGACAACATTGACAAATAGCGCACTGGCTCCTAAGGGAGGAGGGGTTTCACAGGGACCCAACTGCCCTGTGCATGGGCTGCAGATGTGGGTGCCCTGGAAAGTGGGGGTAGAGAGGTGAGCCATGCCCAGGGGAGCATGAAGTCCCCCCAGTGGAGCTGTGGTTCCGCACAGGGTGCAGACGCCTGCAACTAGATTCTCCTGCTCAGCAAGGGGACGAGGACAGGCTTTTCTGACATCACACAGATGCTTGGTGAAGACCAGGGCTCCCACATGCTGATTTGTCTACAGAGCGGAACCCAGTGGAAGACTCCAGAGGAGCTGGAGAAGGTGAATGCTGAGCCCGGGAAGGAGGAGACTCTGTAACCAGCAAGATGGGGTGTGAGCCATGGCAGAGAGGAAGCCTCAGCAGCAGGTGAAAACTGTCAAAGACCCGGCCGACTGGGCTGTGGAAACAGAGCTGCAGGCAGAAGACACTTCCAGCAGGAGGTGATGACTGGGGACCACGTAGCAGACTAACCCAGCATATGACGCCACAGCATCGCAGTTCCAGGACCCTGGACCCCACATCCTTGCTCCCAGCCCTACCTCTGACCTGGCTGGAGTGAGCACATGCTTTCCTGTTCTTCATTCTCCATCTGCCCTCTTGCTCTCGTGTGTCCATGAGCCACTGGGCCCCAGCAGCACAGCCCTGAGCTGCATCCAGTGCTGAGGTCCAGGAGCCTCAATCTGCCTGGAGTAATTGCCCCAGAAGTGGCAACTTGCTGACATTCCTAGAGTCTATAGGATGGGACTGCTCACTTAAAAATAGGGCCGAGGGACAGGCCCAGCCAGGGTTAACTCAGATCAGTGTCTTGGAGGAGTCCAGTCCTTAGGGGAGAGACAGCCCAGCTCCAAGGCCAAAGGAAGCCGGACTCTCCTAGACCGTGAAGGGAGACTCTTCTAAGCAAAATTAGAGTTGCAAAGGGAGTGAACTTGAACTTCCAATTCTTTGTGCTTAAATTTGTAAATTTCGGGCTTAACTTTAAAAAACTACTCACTATGTATTTGGACTTAAATTTTCTCCTAAGGTTTCACAGTGGGAGATGGCTCACAAGTGTTCCAACTTAACACACTTAAAAAGTCACTAACACATTACCATTTGTCACGTGAGCCCACAGGGTCATCTCCGGTAATTTACACTGACCACCCAGGCAGCAGTTGGACCCTCAGAGAAAGGCACCTACATGGATCAAAATGCTATTCTAGAATGTTCTAAGCCCTGCATTTTGGAGGATCCCTGGGATCCCCTTTCCAAGTGTGTCAGAAGCCACACTTGCCGCCAGGGACCACTGGAGGGTGCACTAAGGAGCCAAGGCTAGGGGGTGCCACCTAGGACAGCGAGCTGGCCCCCCAGGAGACTGCAGCCCTCCCCAGGTGACACCTACTCCTGCGTGGTGACAGTCCAGGAATCCATAGGGCTGAGACAGCAGAAAATGTAGCAGGTGTCAGGGTCCCTTCCTCCCCCCACCCCCCGCCCACAAGCTGCTGGAGACACACACCAGCCACCCACACCCTGGCCCCCAGGTGTGTGATGGTGAGAACCAGAACCCCACTGTCCACATTCTTCTTTGGCCTGAGCTCAAAGTATTAAAACTCTGGTCCCCATTTGATATGCCCACTCTCTTCTCTTCCCTTTGGTAATGTCACCATCCGGAACTAAACCGGGGGATGAAACAGAAGAAAACCTCATTCTGGATAAGACCAAGGGACACTGTTCGGCCGCCATGCCGACCGCCACCTGTCTGTCCTCTCCCTGTGGGGTTGATCATACCCTTTTGTGCTTAGCACAGTCCACGTGTGCCTCCTCACACCCCTGGAGTGGGGCACGTGGACAGTGGCCAGGAGTCACCAAAGGGTTCGCAGGGAAGGGTCAGATCCAGGCAGATGCCCTACAGGGGTCACTCTGGTGGTTGTGGAAAGGATTCTGGAGGGAGCTTTCTGAAATCATGGACCTGCAACTCAGCCCCTCTGTTCTGCATTCTCCCTGGCCTCACCCTGGGCAGAAAGCCAGGCCTGGAGTAGGTTGGGCCATTTGAAAACAGGCTGTGGGCTGAGCTGAGCCTGGCAGCCATAGTTTGCTGGTCCCTACCTAGGTCATAAAACAAATCTTCATAAACATAAATACTTCTATGAAAGTATTGAAAATGAACAAAAGGTATGTTCTCTAATCACAACAGAATTAAACTAGAAATCAACCACAGAAAGAAATCTGGAAAATCCCCAACTAGTTCTTTAAAAAAGCACATTTCAAAAGAGAAACCACTGAGGACACTGCAAGTCCCCTTGGACTGAGGCAGTGTGCAAACACAACAGAGGAAAACACATTGTTTATGTCTCAAGCAGGACACAGAAGGATAGTTTATAAGATTCATAAATGTTTGGGGTCTTTTAATTTAATTTTTATTTTTTTGTATGGACACAAAGAGGTTCTCCCGAAGTTGGCCAGGCTGGTCTTGAACTCCTGGCCTCAAGTAATCTTCCTGCTTCAGCCTCCCAGAATGAATGGGAGGCAGGAGCCCCCACATTCAGCCAAGATTTACAAGTTTTATAAGCATTTATAATATCATAGTGCTTCTATTGAAAGCACACAGTATTAACTTAGACTATAAGCTTCCACCTGAATAAGCTAAGAAAGGAGAGAAAATGAAATTAAAAGTAGAAGGGAAAAAAATCAGTGGAATAGAAAAAATTAAAACTAATAGTTTATTTTTTAAAAATGTCAAAAAATAGTCTTCTCCTCTCTCCTCATCTGCACGAGCGTCTGCAGCTTTGAGACTGTGATGTGGGCTGTTCTCACTGGGGTCAGGTGACATCTCAGGGCGGCTTTGCTGTGTGCTTCTCTGATGATCAGGGACGGCGAACATTTTTTCATATGTCTGTTAACCACGTGTCTGTCTTCCTCAGAGAAGATTCTGTTCATGTTTCTTGCCTGGTGATAGATGGGATTGTTTGATCTTTTTTGTGGATTCATTTGAGTTCTCTGTAGATTCTAGTTATCAACTGTTTGTCCAATTTGTAACATGCGAATATCTCTTCCCATTCTGAAGGTTGTGATTTCATTGTTGTGTCCCTAGCTGAGCAGAAGCTTTCCTGTTTAATTAAGTCCCATTTGTTTATTTTTGTTGTTGTTACAATTGCCACAAAAGTCCTCTTCATAAAATGTTTCCCCAGGCTGACATCCTCAAGAGTTTCTCCCACACTTTCTTGTAGGATTTTTTATCATTTCATGTCTTAGGTTTAAATCTTTTCTTTCTTTCTTTTCTTTTCTTTTGTCATCCTCAGTAGAGTACTGTGGCATCACAGCTCACAGCAACCTTGAACTCCTGGGCTTAAGCAATTCTCTTCCCTCAGCCTCCCAAGTAGCTGGGACTACAGGCACCTGTCACAACACCTGGCTATTTTTTGCTTCAGTTGTCATTGTTTAGCTGGCTCAGGCTGTGTGTGAACCTGCCAGCTTCAGTGCATATGGCTGGTGCCATAGCCACTGAGCTACAGGCATTGAGCCTTAAGTTTAAATTTTTTATCCATCTTGAGTCAAGTTTTGTAAATAGTGAAAGGTGCCAGTCCAGTTTCAGTCTTTGACATGTGACATGTGACATGTTCTCCGAGCACCATGTATTGAATAAGGATTCTTTTCCCCAGTGTAGTCTTTTGTTTGGTTTATCAAAGATCGTGGTGGGACTGCAAACTGATGCAGCCTTTTTGGAAAGAAGTATGGAGTGTATTCTCAAAGAACTCAAATCAGATCTTCCTTTTGATTCCATAATCCCATTACTAGGCATCTACCCAGAAGGAAAAAAATCATTTCATCATAAGGACAATTGCACTAGATTTTTTATTATGGCTCAAGTTATGATTACCAAGATGTGGAAACAACCGAAATGCCCCTAAACCCAGGAATGGACAAACAAGCTGTGGCACGCGCATACCATGGATTGCCGTGCAACCACAGAAAGAGCGAGACTTTACGTCTTTTGTATTAATACAGATGGAGTAGGAATGCATTTTCTTAGTAAAGTATCACAAGAATGGAAAAGCAAGAATCCAACATGTTGAATACTAATATGAAGCCAGCAGATGATCTAAAACACCCTCACATGAGAGGAAAACGCAATTCAACTCAAGTTGGGGGGAGGGATGGAGGGGGAGGGAGAGGCGGAGGGCAGAGGACTGGTGGACTCCCACTACCTGGCCACATTGTAAGGGTCTTGGCACACCTTCGGGTACAGGACACAACCACAAGGACTGTACCTAACACAAGCAAATATTGAAACCTAGTGGTTTTCACATTAACCTGAAATTAAAAAAAAAAAAAAAATTTAAGTAAAAATTTTTTAAAAATGTCAAAAAACAGATAAAATGCATTGGCAAGATTAAAGTAAAGAATAAAAAAAAGCCAAACTTTTCAGTTCAGGGGAGGACATCACTACATGCCCCATAGAAGGAAAGAGGAAAAACCAGCAAATTAGAAAACTTAGAGTAAGCGGGTACATCTTTAGAAAGACACAAGTTGTTAAAGTTTACTTTAGAAAAATTAGATCATGAAGAAGAGATTAATAATTAAGAAGTTGAATTAGCAAATAAAATTTTTCCACAAAAGAAAGATGAGATTTTGAAGCCTTTCGTTGTTCGGTTTATAAACATACGAGGAGAAAACGGCATCAACAATATACAAATCTTTTTAGAAAATAGAAATGAGAACATTCCATAATTAATTTTCTGAAACCAGTATTATGCTACAAAAACTAAATTAAAAATCACAAAATTGAAACTAAAGATTAAAATACCTCATAAACATAGATGGGAAGGTTTTTCATGTAATTTTAGCAAACCAAGTCCCAAACACTTAGGCAACGTGACCAGATGGATTTTATCCCAGGAAGAGAAGGTTGGTTTAGCATTTTAAAAAATCAATGAATGTAATGTACCATATTAATAAAATAAAGGGCAACCACCACATGACAATTTTAATGGATAAATAAAGTCATTTGTCAAATCCAACATAGATTAGTGATAAAACCCAAATGAAAGACACGTATGAAAAATGTGTTTGACGCACAGCCCTGGGAATACGGAGGAAGAATAAAGGCACACGGGCCCCAAGGAAAGACACAAAACCACCTTGGAAAATTACTTAACATTGCATGTAGAACATTATAAGGAATCCAAACAAAACTCCAGGTACAACCTAAAAAATCAATTACATTATACATTACCAACACATGATCAGAAAATAAAATCTCAAAAATTACATTCACAATAACATTGAAAAGAATCAAACACTAAAATAAATTTACAAGAAGCACAAGGCTTTAAGCTGAAATCTACAAATTATTTCCGAGACACATTTAGGAAGAGCAAACAAACAGCAAGGTATGTATAGTGTTGACTGTGTCAGGACCCTCACTGCCGCAGAGGCCATGCTACTCTCACCACATTCCCAGCCGGCAATGTAGGGAAAACTGACAAGCAGATCCTGAGATTGATATGGAAATGCAAAGGATCTAGAATGTCTTACATTAAACAATTTTGAAAAAGAAGCAAGCTGGAGGACTTGCATTACCAGATTTGGAGACCAACCCTGGCACAGGTGGGAAAGGCAGGCGGTGCTCAAGGGGGATGACCACCTCTGTGGGGACAGAGAGCAACAGTCCAGAAATGGCCCACACGCCTCACTGCCAGGGCTGGTCCTTCTCTGCTAAGTGGGAGCTAAGTGATGGCATGAACGCACAGGGAGAGGTAAAGGGCTGGACTCTGAGAGGGGCTGGGTGAACACTTACCCCTCGGGTACGACGAAGGCCACGATGATTACAGGGACACTAACAGCCCTGCCTTAAGCATTGTACCTGATATCCATGTAACAAAAACACATGTACCCCCTTAATTTTCTGAAATTAAAAAAACAAGTGAGTGGTTGCCACAGTCTAGGGATCGGAGGAGGGACCCGCAAGCCAGGTGTCTACAGGAACCTGGTGGGAGGTGAAGCTGCTGTGTCTCGACACCCTGATGGTTACATGACCATGTATAGTTCCCGCAAAGGCATAAAACTGGACTAAAGTAGATACTGCTGTGTGTCAGCTGCGTCTCAGTAACCCCAGGAAAATAGCAAACTTAAATAAATGCCAGTTTTGGGCATGCCCATCTCCTCCCTTGGCTGACTCCGAGACCCAGGGCCCTTGGTGGCAATTGCGGGTTGGGGAGGGCAGGACAAAGGCTGTGTGCTGCAGGGCCCGGGGGTCCTGCCCTCCTCTGCCTCCACCCCCAGGGAGTGGCTTCATCCCCACCTCCGTGACCCTGGGCCTCACCTGTAAGACCCGGGCACCACCCTGGACAGGGGAAGCCCTGACTTTGCCATGGCTGGTGACTGCGCCCATTCTCCACAGCTGCTGTGACAAAGCCTCACGTGCTAGGGGCTCAGACCACAGAGGCTGATCATCTCACAGTGCTGGAGGCTGAAGTCCAAGACCACAGCGTGGGCAGGAGCGGTGCCATTGGCGAGGTTGTGTGTGAGAGTCTGCCCCTGGTGTCTTTCTGGCTTCTGCAGGCGGGTGGTCATCCTTGGTGTTCCGGATGTAGATCTGACACCCATATCTGCTCCATCTTCACCTGGCCCCCTGTCCTGTGCCAAACACCCCCTTTCTATGAAGACCCGAGTCAGGGAGGGGTGGGGCCCTGTCCTCCTCTAAATCAAGACCCTGACTTCCATAGGTAGCAGAGGTTAGGACTTCAACATATAGACGTGGGCACAATTCAGCCCATAAAACCCACCTAGCTGCAGATGGAGGGGGAGCCATTAACTGTGAAAGAGAACTTGGTAATTAACAATTAAGAACAGGAACAGTACAAATCACCAGTGCTGTAGCCACCTGGGGACGTGCTCATTGTGACTGAAGGGAGAGCCGCACCATCCCGGCTGTCCCGACCCAGCAGCACAGGACAACCAGCTCCAGGAAGCCGCAAGGAGAGCTCCCTGCACAGGGGACCCCCAGGACCTTCCCCCCACTCCCACGACCTTGTTTGACTCTGTCTGTTTGCAGGCTGAGACTGGGCACACTCCTGCCTGTAGTCCGTGGCAACCCAAGGCGGCCACCTCTCCTGGCTGGTCCTGCAACTCCCACTTGGGCAGCTGCCAGTGGGGTTCTGGGGTGCAGAGTGCTGCATGAAAGACCCCTGGGCCTGAGGACGCTGGCTTCCCGCACACCCCAGCGGGACGGCCTCTGGGGCAGCTATACCAACCCCAATAATGGAAAGGCAGCTCTGTGATTTTTAATTGAATGTTCTCAAAGCTTGTACAGGAGCCCGCAGGCAATGAGCTCTCAGAGGGCATGGTTTTACAAATTGGAGAAAAATAAAATAAAATAATGAAAAGCCTTTCTGTTCCCTCCCTCTTCTCATTATCCTCCACGACAGGACAAGGCCCACCGCTGTGCACTCCTGCCCCTGTGTGGGAGCTGAGACAGGCAGGAGGCGGACAGGTGCACAGGCCGGGCCCACAGTGGACAGCATGACCCCACAGCAGCCACACACATCACACACGCATGCACGTGTCACACACAGACCATGAACATGTCACACACACCACACACATCACACACACACATTACACACAGACCATGCACATGTCACACACACATCACACACACCACAGACATCACACACACACCCCACACACATGCACACGTGAGCGCTTTCTAACAGACTCTGCAGCCTTTTCAAACACCTGTCTGGTGGGTTCTTCACCAAAGACCCTCCAGTCCAGTAGGTGCTCCTGGCTCCAGATCAGCTGCCAGACCTGCGCATCCATCCAAGGTGCGTCCAAACACCTCGGCGAGAGCTCTCTCCTCCCGGGGATGCTCCCATGACAGTGACACTCAGCTGTGCCCCCTGCCTACCCCACCTGCGAGCGCTTCGCCCAGGCCCCCGAGATCAGCCCCACCTGTACACAGTTGGCCTCTGGAAAACATGAATTCTCTCTGGTGTCACCTGGTGTAAGTCACCTGTCAAGGAAGAAATTCAGGCACTTAGAAGCAAATAACCCAAAGTGTGCTCCTGAAGGTGATAGTCAGAGGCCAACAGCAGGCCTCAGCTGGACACTGCTCCCGCCCCTAACCCAGCTGAGAGCCGCCCCAGCTTCCAGGGACAGCAGGCCTCAGCTGGACACCGCCCATGCCCCTAACCCAGCTGAGAGCCACCTCAGCTTCCAGGGAAGGAGTGTGGAGGGTGCTTCATGAGGTCCCACACTGCGGGAGCATAGGGGACAGAAGTGGACATGCTGTCTGGCTCTAGGCTAACACCAGACTTTCTCTAACAGGCAACTGATGACAGAGGATCAGCGAGGTCAGTGGCGGCTGGGAGGCTCCCAGGGAGACACCTCCCCCCCAAGTCCTCGAGCCTATGGCCTTATCACCTGTCTAGGTCTCTGGCCAAGAAGCAGCAGCTCAGGCTGGGTACAGTGGCTCACTCCTGTAACCCCAGCACTCTGGGAGGCCAAGGCTGGTGCATTGCTTGAGCCTGAGCAAAGGTGAGACGCCTGTACTAAAAATAGAAATACTGAGGCAAGGGGATCACTTGAGTGCAGGAGTTGGAGGTTGCTATGAGCTATGACGCCACAGCAGTCTACCTAGGGTGACAGCTTGAGATTCTGTCTCAAAAAAAAAAAAAAAGTAGCACCAGCCCCTCTCTGTGGGGCCAGAAGCACACTTCCAGACACATGGCCCCACCTGAGATGAGGCAACGCTGCTCTTCCCCTAGAATCCAGCACTCCAATCTTCTTCTTCTTTGCCAAAATAACTGATGTCCCCTGCCTTTTCCAAAACACCCAGACTTGAGTGAGGAGAGGACCTATGGCTGAGTTGCCAGAGATCATGTTTATTGCAGATGTTATTGGGAAGAGTGAGGTAACCTCTTTAAGGGCCCGTGAAACTGTTGGTGATGCTTGCCCCTCTGAGCAGTGAGAAAGAAAAATCCTGGTCTTGATTTTCTGCACCTCGGTGATAGTTTGTCAATGTTTATGCACTTGGCAGGGCCCCTTGGTGCTCCACGCAGCGCTGTGGCGTTGCTGGTAGCAGGGAGGTGACACCATATGAATATTTTATCAGGACACATGTGTGGGCAAGGAAAACAAGGCCCTTGCAGGCTCTGACAAAGTGGGCTGGATGCTCATCAAGGAGGGGATGCACAGCACCATTATTCTCCTCTTGAGCAAATAAAAGAGCTGCTGTGAACCTGGAGGCCTTATTAGAACACGGGAGAAAATTAGCTCCTTTTCATCTGTCACCGCCGACAGCGAAGGCCCCCGTGGGTCCCCTCTGCAAAGCCCCATGACGAGTCTGTGCCTCTAACCATGTTCTTTTCCAAGCAGGCGGCAGGAGCAGCTGGAAGGGGAAGAAGCAGAGCAAGGGGACCAGTGGGGACGGACCTGCACACACTGTGTCACGAGAGGGGACTGCTTGGTTCACTGCCGGGTCTGGGGTCTTTTTACGTGGCACATATTGTGTGTAAGACGCTGCAGACGTGAGTTTAGTGGGCTTAGAGCTGGGGAAGGCAGCTGGGGAAGTCCAGGCCAAACTGGGCTTGTCTATACCTCTCTGAACACTTGCTTCACGTGGCACTTAAATGATAATTAGACATAACCTTGTACATAAATCTCGGCAGCATTATTCCCAGTAGCCAAGAGGTGGAAACAACCCCGGTGTCTACCAGCTGGTGATGGATGAACGGAATGTGCCGTGGAACATCTGTGCCGTGGAACATTATTCTGCCATGTAAAAGGAAGGAGGGCAGGTGCCTGCGGCCCCTGGCTGAGCCTGACCACATGGCACCCTGTGAGAGAAGCCAGATGCAGAAGAACGCGGGTGGTACAATTCCCCTGACATGCGAAGTCCAGACACAGAGAGTGGCCTGGTGGTGGCCAGAGGCTGAGGGGTAGGGGAGTGTGAAGAATGACTGCTAAGGGGCCCAAGCCTCTTTGGAGGTGGTGGAAATGTTCTGGAGGGAGGGAGTGGTCATGGCCCCACAACACCAGGGACGTGCTAAGTGTCACCGATTGTAAATGTCACTCTGTATCTTAGCACAGTACAGATGATAACCAGCAATCAGCCAAGTTCCTCCTGTGTGCTGGGCACTGTGCCATGAATGGTGTCCCTCACTTGCACCCCCGTGGGGAAATTGGTCTTCTTACCTTGTTTCATAATGAAGAAGACCCCAAGGGTGCAATCTGCTGGTAGAAGGACGACCCCGCACTCGGGCCGGGTTCTGTCTACTGTTTCAGGAACATGAAGCTCCCGGCCAGCGACTTCAGGGGAGCCTCCTTTAGACCCATTGGGCCAACTGTCCATGGGGCCATGGGACTGTGCAGCCTGAGAAACTCCAGGAGCATCCTGAGTGTCCACAAGTGAGATCCAGGAGCTGCCTGAGGAACTCTGAGAGCATCTCGAGTGTCCGTGAGTGAGGTCAGGGAGCTGACATCCCAAATAGAGGAAGTGGCCGCTTCCACTTGGCCTGACTCTCCAGACAGCAGGTCACTGTGTGTTCCTCGGACAAGTGCATGTTTCTGAAGGGTGTTTTCTAGGGGACAGGCACAACTAGGGGTTGAAGGAACACATGCCAGGCATCATCACTGAGGAGTCTGAGCCCAGTTCGGACAGCAGGGATCACACGGCTTGTCCATGAGGACTGCAACCCACTGTCCAGATTTTCTGGGAATCTGTGTCAAATGGCCTGAGAAACAGTGACTCCGCCTCCATCCTGGAGGGTGTCCCTAACCAGTCACAGGGCAGCCGTGGGGAAGCCTTGGGCCTCCTTACCAGGAGGGACAGTGAGACAGGCCGGCCAGGCAGAGATAGTGGCATTGGGCTACTCAGATAGCCCAGGGAACTGAGCCCCAGATCAGCAGGGCTCTGCCAACACCCCACAGCCAAAGGGGAGCAGGATCAAACTCACAAAGAGGTGTGAGATCAGGGCAGCACATGTGGCTCAAAGGAGTAGGGCACCGGCCCCATATACCGGAGGTGGCAGGTTCAAACCCAGCCCTGGCCAAAAACTGCAAAAACAAAACAAAACAAAACGAGCTGAGAGATCACCCAGGACATAACCCAGGTCACCTGGGAAGGGAAAGTTCTAGAATAGGCCAGAGCAACCTCATTTCTGCCACTGGAGGCTGCTGTGGACTGGAGGTTGCTGAGCGGCCTGGCCGGGCCCCTGGGAGGGTGGGCCGTGCCCTGGTTCCCAGGCTCCCGGCACTGAGCTCCTCCTCACCGGGCCTCCTGCCCGGGGCCGGGCGCCCAGAGCACCCCGCTTGCAGAAGGTCTCCGTGAGCTGTGCCTTTGGCAGTTACTGAAAGGAAAGCCTGGTTGCTATTCATGTCTTGTGTTGAGAAATCTCTATAAAGGTTTACAGCCGCAAGTGGGAAAGGGGTTTTTATTGCGGTAACATTCTTCCCTGTACTATGGCCCCCTCCGAGTCTGGGGCCTTTGTCTCCTTCTCAGAGTGGAGGTTTCACAACAGCCAGGGGCCTGGGGTACCTGTGGGGGACGTGGGGCTCCCCAGACCCCAGCATCCTCGTCTGACTCCCGTCCTCCCCCTGGCTCTGGCTGCCCAGTGACAGCAGCTTCTGGCTTCCTTCACTCACCGTCTGTGTGTCCCCGAGGCTGTGAGGCGGGGAAGGTGGTGAGATGGGGGGCACAGCACAGACATTTCTGCCCTGAAGGGAAAGAGGAGCCGATGGATGAGAGAACAAATGTGACTGTGGGCCTCACAGGGCCACCCCGGGGGCCTGTCCTCAGGCTCACGGCCTGCCCTCCTGACCCTTGTCATGGATTTGAGCACATTTTCGTAATTTTGCAAGTGTGAAAATGAGGTGGGTGGTCCCAACCAGATGAGATAGCAGAGGAAAAGTAGAGAGAGGCTGGGCTGGTGGGGACGGTGACTCTTTAGCCAGGCAGGCAGGAGGAGAGGGCTCTGCCCGAGGGGAGGCAGAGTCTGGACCATCCGGCACAGGGAGGAGAAAGGGCGGGTGTGTGGCAGAGGCCCATGGGCAGAGGGTGAGTAAACAGAGGGCCCATCCAGGGACCTATGGGGAGCCTGAGAACCAGGGAGGCCATGCAGTTTAGAACGGGGTCCTCAGGGGGGCGGGCACATGGGAAGGAGGCAGCCAGAAAAGGGCCCCCCACTGGGCTCAGGGGCCAGAGGCAGAGCCTGGGGTTTACCTGGAGACTAGGGGAAGTGCCTGAGTTCTGCCCAGGGTGACTAGCACCACCCTGCCGTGCTTTCCTACAGCTCTCCCTGGCTGCTGTTCTAGACACAAGCATGAGGGAAGGCCGGTGTAGCAGGGCCAGCCGTGCACAGGCTGCTGTAGGGCCGGTGGGGGTGCTGCTGTCTCAGAAGGCAGCAGGAAAGGGGCAGGCACCTCTAGGACACCACCCTCTGGGGGCTGGGTGTTGAGACTGACCTCACGCCCTCAGCTCCAAGGCCTCCTTTCCTCATGCCCACATGCAGTTCATCTTTCAACTCAACCTGGTAGGCCTTGGAGAGACTTCTTGTAATCATCCACTTCCCATCACACCCACTAGTCACACACACACACCATGCTGACAGATCTGGCAGGCTTTAATTAAGGCCGATGCTTGGTTCATGAGGGATCACCGGGTCAGAGTCCCACCTAGAGTAAGCCAGCACAGGACACGTGTGCTGGTTATGTTCTCAGGCAGTTCGTGGTGACCCCTCTGTGAGGCGCGGCACCATCAAGGAACCTGGCACGGTCTCAGCCGCTCCCTCCTCCTAGCAGAGGGCTGGCCTACTTACATTCAGTGCCTTTTAAAATATATTAAGAGAATTCTGGTTTCATCTGCAACTTGAGAAGAACGTAGAGGTCATCACTTCTGAGTTCACACTGAAACTCCACCACCTCACTCCCAGGCATCAGAGCACTGAGGTCCAGGCAAACGCTGGTCCAGGCAGCCGTAGAGACAGGGCCAGGAACTTGAGGGATTCTTAACTGGTGACTGATAAGTTCCTGGGGACCAAATATGAACTAGTGGCAGAGTTAAAAACTCCTGGGGCCCAGGACCTCACAGGGTTCACCTCTAGGAGCCCTGTGGGTCTGGAGCAAAGATCAAAGATGGTGGAAAACCATGTCATGCTTCAGAGAAGCAAAGAAGAAAAGTAGCCACTTTGCAATGTTCCCGGTTCTCAGTAACGGAAACTTGCCCCCCCCTTCCCAGGGAAACCACGCCACCATCACAGAAAATGATCTTATCTGACCTCAAGCCTTAAAGTCTCACCAAGGGATGAGCAAAAAGACTGCACTTAGTCCCATGAAAAACCTGAAATGTAATCATAATATTGTAGAACACTCCTCCTGCCCACCAACAGGGTTCTAAGATAATAGCAGGATATGAATGTGGACAATTAAGTTTTCAAACTCATCCTAGAAAAAGTGCTGCATCCCTCTTTGCTGAGTATCACAACGGCCTCTTGGGAAGCTCTGCACCAAGGCCACTACCTCGTCCAGCCTTCAGACATATCTGATGGGCCTGAACAGACTGGGCCTGGTCAAGGAAAAAAATCACGAGATTGAAATGTGTCAATAAGCACTTCACAAACTAAAACACAAAAGAAAAAAAAAGTATGAATGAAACAAACAGAATATCCGAGAACCATGACACAGTCTCAAAAGGAGGCCTGTGGGTGAGATGGGAATAAGGAATATTGGAAATAAGTGTGGGTGAGAAATTTCCAAAAGTAATGACGGACACCAAACCACAGATCCAGGAAGCTCAGAGACCAGCAGGCAGGATAAATCCCAAGATGTGTGCCTAGACATCCAAACTCCAGAACCCAAACACAGAGGCTGGAGGTAAGCCAGGGTGGGGTGGGGAGGGCAGTGGAGAGATGGACGGACACAGAGACGCCCACCTGGCCTGGAGAGCAGCAGGTGAGCAGGAAGAGGGCAGTGAAGGCCGAACCCTCCAGCTCAAATACCTTCCCAAGGTCAAGGAGAAATATGTTTTCAGACAAACAAAAAGTGAGGGCGTTTGTCAACAATACATACACCCTTTAAAAAATAGTAAAAGACATTCTTCAGAGAGAAAGAAAATTATATAGATCAGAAACTCAGATCTATATAAGGAAACAAAGAGTATCTGGGAAGAATAAAGGCAAAGGAAAATCTTTTAGTTTTTTTTATTCCTTGCTTAATAGCTAACTATTAAAAGTAACACTGGTGGCACATCTTGGGGGTCGCAGCACACAGATGAATGAAATGGAGTGTGATGCTGCTGAGGGGGGAGGAGGGCTTTGGAGGCTTCCTGCGCTGAGGCCCCGACACTCCTCCCACCCACAAGGGCCGCCGCATCCTTCCAAGGTGGGCTCAGAACACTTGTTACCATACATTAGAAACTTTAGAGGAACTACAATTTAAAAAAAGAAGAAAGAAAGAATAGACATCCTAACAAAGGATAGAAAATGAGATAACAGAAAATGCTTAATTGTAATCAGAAAAGGCAGAAAAGAGGATAAGTTTAAAAATAGAACAAAGGATAAGTATAGACAATCTGTTCTGAGCATGGTGGATGTTAATGTAGCCGTATCAATAGTCACTTTAAATGTGAATAGTCTGACTGCACTAGTTACAAATCAGATGCTTTCAGAGTGAATCAAAAAAAAATAAGACCCAATTCTATAACATCTACCAAAAAAAGCTCATTTTAAATATAAAGACACAGATATATGAAAAGTAAAGGGATGTTGATACTTATCAAGAGACAGCCTGAGTAGCTATATGAATTTTGGGCAAAGCAGACTTGAGAATTGGAAAAGATGTCAAGGGTACAGAGAAACGTCACATAATGATAAAGGGGTCAATTCTCCACAAATGCATAAAAATATTTAATGTCTTTATACCGATCAACAGAGCACCCCTATATGAGAGGAACAAATAGAAAAAGTGCTATGTGAGTTTTCAACACAGCTCCATCAGTAGTTGACAGGTCCAGCAGGCACCGAGTCACAGGACATAGTCCAGGGAAGCAGCACCATCAATCACCTGGTACAACTGACATTACAGAACACTTCACCCAAGGACAGCCAAACACACCTTCTTCTCAGCTCACGTGGGACGTTAACCAAGGTCAACATTCTGGCCCATAAAGTACACCTTGCCAAAGAATATGAATCACAGGAAGGATGCTTCAGACCACAGTGGCATGAGAGGTGGAATCAATAACAGAAAGCTTGCTGGAAAAGCTCAAAATATTTGGAGATTAAACAACACACTGCTAAATAACACATGCATCAAAGAACCCTAAAGAGAAATTTAAAAATATTTTGAAGAAAATGCACCCATTCAAGTTGGTGAGATGGAACGTAGGTGATGCTCAGAGGGGAATTCTAACACCCAGTGTGCAAAGCAGCAAAGAGGATCTCAAGTCAGTGGTCTAAGTTTCTACCTTAGGAAGCTCTAACAAATTAAATTCAAAGTAATCAGAAGGAAAGACAAATTAAATTCAAAGTAATCAGAAGGAAAGACCAATACAATTCCTACAGAAATCAATAAAATTTAAAAAAGAAAATCAATAGAGAAAAATCAATGACACTAAAAGCTGGTTCTTTGAAAAGGTCAATGAAAGTGATGAACCCCTAGCCAGGCTAAGTAGGAAATAATGACAGGCAAACTGGTAATGTCAGAGATAAAAGAAAGGGCGTTACCACGATCCCAGGGGCAGTAAAGCAGTGATAAAGGACAATTACACCTAACTCTGTGCTCTCCACTAGTGTGCAAGTCTAGTTCTTTGCCACTTCTCTTCAGAAGAGTAGTAAAAGTCTCAGTTAATGCAATAAGACAAGAAAAAAGAAAAGAAAAGAAAGAAAGAAAAGTGTACATATTGGGAAAGAAGAAATAAAATGGTCTTTATTTACAGTTGACATGAATGCCTATACAAAACATTCTAAATACACACACATACCCCGGTTAGAACTTGTCAGCAGTAAAGCTAAATTTCAGGGTCCAAGGTCAATGTACAAAGGCCATGGTACCCCTGTATATGTGACCTGTGGGCAATAAACAGTTACAATTTGAGATTAAAGACAGCATTGACTTTAGCACCAAAACAATTGAAATACACATAAATCTAACAACATTTGTATAGGATATATGTGAAAAATAAAACTCGTGAAAAAAATAAATCCAGAAGATCAAAGTAAAAGGGAAGATGTTCATCTTCGTGGATTAGAGGTCCCAGTTATTTCAATGCAGTGCCCTCTCCCAACATATTCTAGCATGTCATTCTGTGGATTGCCACAAACCATCTCTCAATTTATGTTGAAAGGCAAAATGCAGAATGGTTAATATGATACTAAAGAAGAAGAGCAAAGTTGGAGAACAGGCACTCCCAGCTACAAGACACCTAATGAGGCGCCTGGTGCCAGAGAGAAAAGACGGACAGATCAGTGGGCAGGTCCAAACAACCAGGCAGCCACCTTTGTGAAGGGAGCAGAGGCGTTTCACAGAAGAAAGACGAGCAATTAGCTGCCCATGCACAAAAGAGGAAAAGAGCTAGGACAGACCTCACATCATTCACAAAAACTAACTCAAAATGGGTCACAGCTCCAGGCGTAAAATGCAAGACTGTACCCATGAAACGTCGAGATGACAATGTCGGAGAAATCCAGATAGCCTTGGGCGTGGAGTTGGCTTTTTATACACAGTGCCAAATTTACAATTCATGAAAGAAAATTTGATGTGCTGGATTTCTCTGAAAAAGGCACTGTTAGGTGAGAGAAAAGTCAGGCCAAAGACTGGGGAACCATAGCTTGTATATCCAACAAAGGACTCATGTTAAATATACAAAAAAAAAAGTTACCTCCAATTCCTCAAAACTGTCAAACTTGACAATGAGAAAGCAAACTTGATTTTAAAGATGAACAAAGGGTCTGAACAGGTATCTCTCCACAGGAGATGCGTGAATGACAAATCAGCGTATGCAAAGAGACTGAACCCCACACTTCATTAGGGAAGAGCAAATTACAGCAATGAACCCGACTGCACAGCTGCTGGAACAGCTGAACTCCAGCGGACAGCAAGAAATGCTGGTGAGGACGTGGGGTAGGAGGAACTCTCCCTCATTACCTGCTGGTGAAATGCATTACACCCTTGTGGAGACAGTTGACAGTCCTTCACAAAGGCACATATACATTGAACATCCTCTTACCATACGATTTAACTGTGTCTTAGACAAACAAAACTCTACATGACTATCTAGACCAATTTTCTTCATAATTACCCCCAACTGGAAGCAACTGAGGTGTCCCAGGTAAAGGGACTTTGTTTTTTTTTTTTTTTATAGAAACTATACTGAAAAAAACAGTTGTGGTGGGTACTGGTGCTTATCCAAAAAAAAAAAAAAAAAAAAAACATTTGATTTTGTAAAGCAGAGAGCAACTGTGCTAGGAGACTGTGATATACTCCAAAATTTTTGCATCTCAGGTTTAAGTTATAATTAGTTATTGAAGCATTGCTGAGGGTACGTGATAGACCCTGGGTAAGCCAAGTATGAGGATGGTAGCCAGGAAGCAAACTTCACCCAAAACATCTCCTGAAAACGCTCTTGCAGAATAATTAAAGATCTTGGAAGGAAAAGAGTGGACACTTTGCTCCCAAAGTCCTGCAGTCTGTGTAAGCACTGTGCAATTATTATGCACCCACTGCTTTGTTGTGTCCAAGTGGAGAGGCCTGATCTGTCTAAAGAGTTTCCTTTACCCGAGTGTTTACTGTCTGTCTCCAACACTGAACCTTAGGGCCGCACCTGTATGGCAAGAGAGAGAAAAGACAACAAAGATATTTCTGGCTGGAGTTTTTAATGTATATCTTCCCTTTCTTCCATTTTCTTCTGTTAATCTTTCCATAGCTTTACATCTTAGATGTGTCACTTCTTAGTAACTTAAATTATTTGTTCATCTTTATTTTATAATCACATTCTTTGAACTGAAGCATTTAAGTTCAGTTACACTAATATGAAAACTGATATATTTAGGTTTAAGTTCACCATGGGCTTCCTGTCTGACCCTCTCTTTTTGTTTATGTTTTTGTTTTGTTTTGAGACAGAGTCTAGACAGGGCTAGAGGGTAGTGGTATCATCATAGCTCGTTGCAATCTCCAGCTCCTGGGGAGACACCTGGGGACACCTCAGTTGCTTCCAGTTTGGGGTAATTATGAAGAAAACTGGTCCAGGTAGTCATATAAAGTTTTGTTTTTCTAAGACACAGTTACTAATCATGTTATTAATCATGTGATAAGAGGATGTTTAATGTATATGTGCCTTTGTGAAGGACTATCAACTGTCTCCAAAAGGGTGTAATGCATTTCACCAGCAGTTAATGAGGGAGAGTTCCTCTTACCCAACTTCTCACCAGCATTTCTTACTATCTTACTTACTTAAACTCCTGCCTCAGTCTCCCAGCTAGCTGGGACTACAGGTTCTGGCCACAACACCCAGCAACTGTGATTTGCTTACCTATAGCAGAACCTGCTGGATCCACAATACTTAACTGGTAATTTTAATGAATTGTTGGAAGCTGAGTTTGGACTTGCATGAAGATAAGAAACTCCTATGGGCTATAGCCTTGAGGGTCCCCAACTTTGATGGACTTGCCTCCCAGTACCCCACCCCATTCTCATGGTGAAGACCTAAGAAAGATCCCTGGTCACTCCATCAGGAAAAGGGAAAATGATTATTGTAAAATATTTCTAGCTTCTTCTCCATAATAAAACCTTCCTCTTCAAGAAAAAGGACTTTGCCTAAGCTTAATACTAAATAAAGCCTCATCCCAGCTGGGGAAAGAAATTGCACCCCATTCCAGCCCCTCCAGGCTTCTGTCTCATCTAAGAGGAAAAATATAGTCAACAAAAGTCAGGATTTCAAGGAAGTAGTTTCAAAATCTGTGTCTTAGGACAGGAGTAGTGGGCTGACCACAGATCCAGGACACAAGGCCACTAAGACACCAGCATTCACATGGAAGCTTAAAGGTCACCCATCACCAAAACAACAGGGCTCTGATGTAATGCCAGCAGATTAAGTCTCTCTTTAAGAAAGAGTACTTAGGGAAACCGAAAGACAAAAGGAGATAAATAAGACATTCTCTAAAGAGGATTATTCAGGGGAGCTCAGAGCACAGTCAAGGATGCTCAAAGAATTGGAGAGTTTTCACAGCTATAGCTACAGCCAACATGAGGCAGAGACTAACTCTCAGCCAGATTAATATAAATTTTCAGATAAAAGGCCAACCTACCTCAGTTACTATTATTTGATCCAGTTGTCTAACATTCAACAAAAAATGTCAAGGCATCTCAAAGGCAATAAAAATGCAGTTTGAAGAAACAAAATACCACAAGACAAGATATAGATTCACTGAGCTCTCAGTCTGTAGCATGTGACCCGTAGTGAGCTGTGGTCCTGCCTTCTCTGAGCTCTCAGTCTGCAGCGTGTGACTCGTAAGCCAGCTGTGGTCCTGCCTTCACTGAGCTCTCAGTCTGCAGCATGTGACCTGTAGTGAGCTGTGGTCCTGCCTTCTCTGAGCTCTCAGTCTGCAACGCGTGACTCGTAGTGAGCTGTGGTCCTGCCTTCTCTGAGCTCTCAGTCTGCAACGTGTGACCCATAGTGAGCTGTGGTCCTGCCTTCACTGAGCTCTCAATCTGCAGCATGTGATCCGTAAACCAGCTGTGGTCCTGCCTTCTCTGAGCTCTCAGTCTTCAGTGTGTGACCTGTAAGCCAGCTGTGGTCCTGCCTTCTCTGAGCTCTCAGTCTGCAGTGTGTGACCCGTAAGCCAGCTGTGGTCCTGCCTTCTCTGAGCTCTCAGTCTTCAGTGTGTGACCCGTAAGCCAGCTGTGGTCCTGCCTTCTCTGAGCTCTCAGTTTGCAGTGTGTGACCCGTAAGCCAGCTGTGGTCCTGCCTTCTCTGTGCTCTCAGTCTGCAGCATGTGACCCATAGTGAGCTGTGGTCCTGCCTTCACTGAGCTCTCAGTCTGCAGCGTGTGACCCGTAAGCCAGCTGTGGTCCTGCCTTCTCTGAGCTCTCAGTCTGTAGCATGTGATGAAGCACTTGGTACTTAGCAGGTGCTCATTAGATAAGTAAGTTATGAGATAATATCTTTTTAATTTTGTGTTGTGACTGCAGTACATAAATACAAGTTTTCTTGCTGAATCACGTGTCTGAGCTTCTGGAGGCAGGGTAGTGGTTCCTTCTCATTACAACTAGTGGGGTTAAGGCTTGAATTTTATCCTGAGTTTAGGTGGCCAGGACAGAGCTGCTTTGGAGACAATCCGTTGGGAAAGGCTCCTGTCCTTCTTACCCCAAATGTGTGTTGTTGCATCTAGTGAACTGATTACATTCAGATCAGAGTGAGTGGAGAGGTGAAGAGAGGGTGGGAGAGACGGGCATTAAATTACAATGAGCTCTGAGAGGTGAGGCAAACGGAGCCCAGCCTTCCAGAAGTGATAGGGGGCCAGAGAGGCCAGAGGGCAGGCAAGGGGAAGTGGAGGTGCCCACCAGGCAGGAGAAGAAGGCAGGGGCGTGAGGAGGGGCTACGGCCTGACAGCTGCGTTAGAGACCCAGGAAGCAGATGAGCAGGGGAGCTGCTGAGCTGGGCTCTAACCTGCAGAAGGGCCAGACCTGGCACTGGTTTCCAGCACATGGTGACTGCAGGGAGGAAGGGAAGGTGGAGCTTTTCAGATTTATTTGCAAAATCAATCGAACCTGGTGGCTAAGTGGATATTGAGGAGCGAGTAGACAGGGGACATGAATGAGGTACAGGTTGGGGACAGGTAATTATGGCAGGACAAGGTCAGAGGCCGGGGGGTCACATGCAGTTAGGCCTTGCCTGGTGTGTGTGAGCTGTTGCAGCAGGGAGCCTGTGGCCACCATGGTGCTGGGTGCCGAGACAGTACTCTTCCGTCCCCCAGTACCTGACACTGAGGAGGTGAATCCAAGGGTGAAGCCAGGGGGAGCTCACTGCACAAAGTGGGGATGTGCCCAGTGGGAACGGTGGGGTGCTACACCCAGGGGCCCTGACATGTTGCTGGGGCAGCTCCAGCTCTCATGGGCAGCCGTGAATGGGTTTTATGATTTCATGTGGAAATGATGGCGATGGTGGGGCAGAGCCAGTATCCATGGTTGGGAGGTGCAGGGAGTGTGTCCAGCACCCAGACTGGTGGACTCTCTGCCCCAGGTATGATTTTACAGGCCAAGGGGTCTCCTCTGGTGTCCACAGGGGCTTCACATGCCCAAGAGATGAAAGAGCGCCTCAGGTCCCCTGATGTGCTCAGCCCTATGTGTGCGCTGACACTCAGGGAGGGCCCCTTGAACTCCCTGCGGTGGGGTCTGCAGCGTCTGCTCAGCCCCACGTGGGCGCTGTCACTCGGGGAGGGCCCCTCGGACCCCTGCGGTGGGGTCTGCAGCATCTGCTCAGCCCATGTGGGCACTGACACTCAGGGAGGAGCGCTCAGGCAAAAGCATCCCTTCCCGGGAGAGGGGCCCAGAGGGCAGGCCGTCCTACACCCCTCAGTACAGCCAGAGACAGCACCCACCTGCCAGCCTGCACTGCCCACCTTCATGTGGGCTCCCTGCCATGGGCAGATGGTGCCTCCAGCAGACCACAGACTCCAAGAGCCCTGGTAGGTGGTGAGCATGGGCAGCCTGGGGGCCAGTCTCCTGCCTAGGCCTCCCAGAGCAGCTGTCTGTCCTGCCATTGGCTATGGCCAGCCTGGCTCTGGTGACCATCTCTGGCGTCACTGGGCCCCTCCTGCCTGGGGCCTTCTCTTCCTTCTTTCAGGATTCTAGGGTCCCACCAGGGCTCACACAGGGCCTTCTCTTGAGCTCAGGCCAGAACCAGCAGATCCTGGGACATCTGTGGACAGAATCATTCCTCCTTCTGTCTTCTCAGAAAAGCAGCACTGGGCATCCGCTGGAGGTGCCTGGACCATGGCAGTCCCTGGGTACCAGGGAAGACAATACCCATCCCTGTCCTGCTCCCAGAGTGCAGCTTCCACACTACTGGGGCAGGTTTGCTAGAATAAAGGGTCTTCTGCTGGAGACACAGCTTCTTAGACTACCCAGTGCCCAGCCACCCGGCACAGCACATTGGCACTGTGTCCCCAGTACACTCACACAGGGTCGAACTCATTCCTTCTCCTCATGGTGACCTTACAGCCTGTGGTCACACACGCCCCTCCACGCATGCAGACACATTGTCCCCAACCATGCTCAGCTACAGGGCACTGCTGTCACTGCTGTTGTGTGACCGCTGAATTCCACTTCAGGTAAATGACGTTAAACGCTGAAAGCGGAGGTGCTCACATCACTGTCACAGACTCGCTGAAAGGCCCTAAGAGGCCGTCAGGAGGGGTGGTCAGCCGCTTTTGGTGTGCCCACATCACTAACACACATGATTTATGCCTAAAGCACAACAAACGAGAACATGGGACGTAAAGTCTATACCTGGGGTCTCAGAGCAGCAGGTGCAGGTGGGTCTTCCTGGGAGAGGGTGGCCAGACCACAGTGTGACCACTCAGAGGACGTCTCTGCAGCTGGCGCCTCCATCCTGCTCCCAGCTATGCCCCTCTCCCTCTGGCTCTGGGCAGCCACCTAACTTCCCAAGCGTCTGATTTCTCATCATGAAATACTTGTACCTGCTTCTTGGGGTCGGTCTGAGCATTAGGCAGATGCTATGCGCAAAACACCTAGAATGAGGCCTGGCCTTTGGCACAGTTAACTCTTGTATTTTTTAAGACCAAAGAAATGGTCTAGAAAGAAATATAGCAAAGGAAGAATAGTAATCGTTTTTTGCTTGAATGACTAGATTAGGTATTTCTTTTAACCTCATCTTTCCATAGTGAACATCTCATGTGCCCAAAGTCAAGCCAGGACCTGCTTGTGGAAGTGCTCAGGGCCACAGCCGGGCCGAACGGGAGGGGACTGCGGGGGCCTCGTGCTCAGAGCCGCCTCCCCACTGCCTTCCTGGCATCCCTCCGCTTCAGCCTCATCCACTGCAGGGCACTTCATCTCTCACTGAGGTCTGACTGCAGGTGAGATCGAGCCCTGAGGACTTGCCAGGGCCCTGCAAAACATTCTAGAACAAACACACTGCCCGTTTGGCACAGCTGAGTCTCTCTCCTCTCTCTCTCTCTCCCCCTCTCTCTCTCTTTCTCTCTCATCTCCTTTTCTTCCTTAAGCCTGACAAGGTCGCCGTCCACAGACATCACCTCCTCTGGATCATCACTGCTCAGCTTCCCCGGGCGGCGGGGCCCAGCACCATTCCTCTCGCCATCCTCCTTCTCTGCGGGTGCACCGATGGGCGCACGAGAGCCCCTGAGTCCCACGTGAAGCTGGCAGGGGCTGTGCCCTGACTGAGTCACACATCCTGGCCTGGAAGTGCTGGGGGGCCTCGTGTCTTGGGCAGAAGTGGGCCACTGGGCTGATGTTTCTCTCCCTGTGCTTTTAGAAGCACATTCTGATGATTCACACAATATTTACACCCTTTCCACATGCTACAGATGATTTTTAATGGTCCAGGCCTTCCAGAAGTTGGAAGTCAGTTGTGCCTTAGGTGGGAGCCTGTCTGGGACACCCCAGAGCCAGCCAGTGTCTCCTTAGGTCTGAAAGTCACCATCCACCTTGTCAATCCAGAGAACATCTCCATCCTGAGGGCTTCCTTACCAGGCCCCACTTCCTTACCAGCCACCCTGGCTATTGAAGCATCTTTACCCCACACCCAGGCAAGGCCGGTGGCTGATGAAGAGGAAGCAGGAACATTTATTCTTCTGTCCACCCAGAGAGATGAGGGGACGGCAGCAGGCCAGGCCTATACAGCTGATGTTGGAGGAGACAGGCCAGGATGCCAGCAGGCTGAAAGATGTCGGAGCAGTCCAAGGAGGCGAACGGGTGGGCAACATCAACCACGGTACGTCTCCTTTAGCCCAGGGTGCACGCTGTCAACATCCCTGAGGGACACCCCAGGTCAGGGCACAGCAAGGCTGCAGACCCCTCTCCAGCCTTCTCAGGATCCAGAGGCTCCAGGAGCTGAAAGACTCTGGACACAGCCACAGCCCCCAAAGGCCCACCTCAGCCCATCCCTCCACAGCCCTTCCCAGGCAGGCTGGCAGCAGAGCTTCTCTGTGCAGGGGACAGGCCCAGGGACTGGGCCAGGTCAGAGGGGACGACCAGAAGAGAGGAAGGAACATTGCTGGGCAGGATGACCCTTGAAAACAGGATTTCAAGTCCAAAATGAAGTTAGACAAAAGTAGGGACAGCATGACGCCGGTTGGGCTAACACACACCTGTTATGTTACAGGACACCCTAGTGCCCAGCTAGGAGAGGGAGCAGGTTGGAGGCGGAGGACAGTCCCCCTCGGGTACAGGCTCTGTGAGGCAGAGGCGCAGCTGGGCTGGGGGCTCCCTGCTTCTGACTCTTTGTTTATATTTTCAAAAACAAGAATCTGAAGCAAACATGGCCCAGTGTGCACAGAGCAAAGCCGGGTGTGTTTATCATCTTTATTACATATTTCTTAAATAATTTTAACCGAAAAATGGAGCGCAGCACAGCTATGAGTCTGGATGGGGAGGGCTGGTGCCTCGAGCCAGTACAAAGCCGAGGGTCGAATGGTCACACACCAGCTGGGGCCTCGGACACCCTGGGCCTCCCTCCCCTGGGCCCCTGCTGCCCCAGCTTGACACCTCTGGAGGGAGCTCGTCTGTGGTCTCCATTGCAGCTGTTCTGGCAGGAGGCACTGTGAGGGGACCAAGACACAGCAGAGTCTCAGTTCTGTGGCGGGAATGACCATGACCTCTCCTTGGGCCTCACCCCTCCTCCACCTGTCGTCCTGTGTGGGGGGAGGATCTGCATAGAAGGGGCTTAGGCAGCGCTGACCAAGTCTAAGTGCTCCCTCCATCCCTGCCCCCCTGTCAAACCGTCCTCTCTGTAGGGAGGACAGGGGGACGGCTCTCAGCCAGTAAATGCAGGGACCCTGCCGGCTCCGCATGGGGGTCCACCTCCCCCAGGAGTCCTCCCCCAGTCATCACTCAGCTGTGCAGACACAGCTGGCTGGAGGTCACTGCATCCTCGGCTTGCCTCTCCTCTATACTGGACTACACCAGGCCCCCTGCCCCAGAACAGCAGCAGCAGCTCAGCCCTGCCGTGCCCGTTGAGCCACCCAGCAGAGGCATGGGGGACAGGGACTCTCAGGGACATGGACCGAATCCAGGCCATATCCTGCAGCTGGGTCACCCCTAGGAGTCCCCTGGTGGGTCCCTCCTGTGACTGCCGCCATGGTCAGTGGCAGAGGTCAGCCAGGCCTAGACCCAGAGACAAGCAGATGGAGAATGGGGGAGGGTGTTCCCCACTAGGAGTACAAGCCTGCAAAAGCCACACGTTGCCTCGGGGGGTTCACTCTGAGGGTCCCGAAAACACTTTGTTGGGGCTCCAGCAATTCCAAGTGCAGAGCAGAGAGAGACTGAGTGTGGACCAGGCGGGCACTAGGTGTTCTCAGGGATGGCTGGTGATCTCAAGCTGGGCCACCAAGAAGGGGAAGCTGGACAGAAGCTGAGGAAGGCGGGCACTTTTCGGACAAGGGGCACCCTGGTTGGCCCTGGCACTGCTGGCCGTCATCAGGAAACACCTCTCCACAGGTATCGGAGCAGTCCAGGGAGCCCCCTCCCCACCCCTGGCATGGCAGAAAGGCAGGGGGAGGCCCTGCAGGGGGAGCATCCCCTTCCTCCTCAGGGCCCCCATCGTGGGCCCACAGGGCTGGCAGCAGGTGTGTGGATATGATCACGCAACACACCAGGACCCTGGGCAGTCCAGCATCCACACCTGCCTCATGAGCTCCCCCAGATGAGAGCTTGCAGTGCCCCGAAACCCTTGTCTTCATGTGAGGGGTCAGAGACAGTCCAGGGACACTCATGGGCTCATTGTTCACAAGCCCACACTTCTCAGAAAAGCAGGACAAGGTCCCTGTAGCCTGTGGGGATCTGGGGACAGTTTGGGGAGGATCTTGGGAGGGATTCCAAATTAGCACCTGCAGGGAACAGGCTGGATGAGAAGGGGACAGGCAGGATGGGAACAGAACAGGAAGGATGGGATGAGAACAGGCTGGATGGGATGAGGACAGGCTGGATGGGAAGGGGACAGCCTGGATGAGATGGAGACAGGCTTAATGGAGTGAAGGGGATGAGGACAGCCTTAATGGGATGGAGCAGGGCTGTTCTGCCATCCTCAATGCTCTGCTGTGAATGAGAGGGAGTGAGAGGGTGGGCTTCAGTGGGACAAAGGAGGTGGTGTCCTGGGCATAAGGATGCTGGAGGAGGGGCTCCTGGTCAGCCTCACTGCCCATCTCTCAGAAGTCTGCAGACTTCTCACCTGCCCGGCCGTGGATGCTGGGACCTCCAGGGGCAGAGGAGGGGCTGGCACTGCTCAGACCCTTTAGGAGCCCAGCACAAGGCAGTCCCCCAGCCCCCATCCTTTCCTGGAATGTTCCTGGCAGCACGAGGGAGGTATATTTGTCTCCATTTTACAAATGGGGAAACTGAAGCCCAGTGAGGCAGGTCAGTCCTGAGTTTTCCCTCCCTGTGCCTGGATATCGCAGCAGCTTGGCTCAGGAGGTGGGCTGGCTGCCGCCTGCCTCTACCGCAGGGCCCCTCTGTGAGTCAGGACAGCAGCAGGTGCCATCTCAAGGCTCCTAGCAGACAGGCGCAGTCCCTGGGTGTCAGCTCTGCGTCCCCTCTGCCTCTGCGTCAGCTGTGGGCCTGGATCCCTCTCCCAGTGGGCCTGCTTCTCGGCCCCAGGCTTGCTCTAGGCTCTGCCTCAGTTCTCTGAGCAATGCCACATGCACCCGTTACACAGATGCTGAGAGGGAAAGTAAAGATCACAGATCTGTCCTGGGCCACCCCAGCCCCCGCCGGGGAGGGGGAGTGGCTGGGGGACCCAGAGGAAGCACTGAGGTTTACAGTACGGGTCCAGCACCTCTGTGGGTCTAGGGGACTGGAGAGGAAGGAGGCCCCTCCCCTGCTTTGGGCCCATTTTCCCTGACCGTGAGCTGAGCGCTGTGGTCCTACATGTGCTGCACAACCCCAATGAAACCCCGTCCCCCATCATCCCCTGTCAGGTAATCCCATCACAGGGCCTCTGGCCACCTCAGGAGGAAGAGGCGGCCCCTGGGGTGGCCTTGGAGGGGGACACACTCTCCTAGGGTGTGTGTCACTGACAGCCATTTAAAGAGGAACCGTCCTGCTGGGATTTTTACAGGCAGGACTCAGGCAGCCCTTTTGTGAGTAAATGGTTAAGAGCTAAGTTTCCATAAATTAGCAAGAGAGAAAAACCCATGAAATTGTCAGTAGGCCTCAGAATTGTGCTATTTTCAAACAGCACACATCGGGGCGTGCTTAGAGCATATGGTATCTTCCAGCTGCTAACTCAGGCAGCCCTTACCACGGTAGCACTGTGCACACAGGGACTAGCGGTCAGTTGTTGACCACCCAGCCTGCTGTTTCAGGGCCTGTGACCTGCCCACCTGATGTAACAGGAAAAGCTAAAATGTATCACCTGAGTTAAGATCTGTGCCCTGGAAAAGGTTATCACTGGGGACAAGGGGCTTGAGGCTCAGAGAGGCCAGGTCATATATCCCAGAAGCAGCAGGAAGCCCCACCCCACACAAGGGTCCACACAAGGGTTATTACAGTGGCATTAATGTGTGGGCAGAGGGAGGGCCCTCGCCTGCTGCTTGGGTGGGCTTGGAGCCCAGTGTGGCCGACAGCAGAGAGTGACCCTGCAGACCAGGGGGTCAGAGACCAGGCACCTGCCAGAGGCTATGTGTCAGTACCCAGGAGGAGAGTGCAAACCATCTCAGACACAGCAAACTGAGGCACGGCAGGGCAGACGATCTTGGCCTGGCTCCCACAGAGAGCCTCCAAGGTTGGGAGTACCAGTCCCACATTGTAAGTGAGGACTGCTGAGGCTCAGAGAGGTTAGGCCACCTCTCGTGAGCCAGGTGCTGCTCAGGCTGGCCTGCTGGAGGCCCTGTGCCTACACAGCAGCCAGGCACGGGCACAGGGGCTCCAGCAGACCAGCCTGAGCAGCACCGGGCTCACGAGAGGCCAGGCTTCCATTTCCGGGATAGATTTTGGCTTCTACACAGCATCCCAAGCCTGTGAAGACAACTGGGAGCACAGGAACATGGGAAGTAGAGGAAGAGTACCCAACATCACGGCCTGCAGAGGATGGCTGGGAGTGAGGGGAAAGGAGGTGGGACTGAGGGGGAGTGGGCTGGGAGGAGCGCTCTTGCTGAGGAACCACCCTGCCTGCCTGGTTCCTGGGCCCCTCTGGAGCCTGGTCAGCCCTTGCAGCCCACAGGTGGGACCCTCACCCCCCGCCCAGCACTGGCCTACTGGGGCATCACACCCTCTCCCCGGCTCCTCTGTTTCTGCTTTGGGCCACACAGTCTCCCAGGGGAAGGCCTGGGGGAAGCCATTGATTCCTTCCTGAGCTCGGGAACTGCACCAAGGCTGCCAGGCCCCGGCCCAGGGTGGATGGTGGGGAGCACAGAGCAGCCCCGGGCTGGGGCCGTGAGACCTCGGGACTCAGGCCTCCCTCCTCACTTGGCCTGGTTCTGAGGTCACCCTCACAGGACACTGCCTAATGCCCATCCTCCATCCAGCCACTGCCCAGAGCCTTCTGCCCCCACAGGTACCAGCATGGCCAGCTGGCCCATGGCAGAGCCCCAAGGCCATGGATGTCTGTGGTGAAATGAACAATCCTGGATTAGAATTTGACAGTGGAATTAGAAATGATGTTTCCCCGCAAATGAATTCTAAAATAAACACTCTGGAGCCAGCCCGCATTTCCTGTGCCCTGCTTCTCAACACAGCCACGACTCACTTACGATCTTGTCGGTTATAAATTGCAGCCTGCATTTCTCATATCAAAATGCACAGCCAGTGATATTTAGCTCTAAAGAAATATATCCTCCGGCAATGAGTACAGTCAGAAATTACTCACTGAGTTTAACCAAGGAGAGAACGACGCCGCATAGATGTACTGCATAAATTCACCAATGTGGGACAATGGCCACCATTTATTAACATTTTATCTCCTCGTGGGAATGTTTGACCTTGCTTCAGCAGTTTTATTGGGAGCAAGATCTCAGGAAGCTCCCATTTCCCCCCTTTGCAAAGGCAACCTGAGCTCTTCCAAGTAGTAAATACCATTCAGGTTGTCATTTTCCTGATGTTTTCGTTAACCCGGGAGAGGGAGAAAAATGTGGGAAAAATGATGCCCCTGAAAAGGTGCCTTTTGAACTTGGCACAGAAATCAGGGCATTGAAACTCGCTACAGTTCATAAAGGGAAATGAAAGCGATTTAACTGCGAGGGGCTGAGGTTCCAGCAAGGGCATCGTTCTCAGGAGCCCTGCATATTGGAGACGAGAATTCGGGGGCCTGCACCTGGCAGGTGGAAGCAAATTAAACCATTTATCCATACCGGGGCCCTGCTCTGAGCACCTACTCTGCCCTAGGCCCTGGGCAGGGACAAAGCCAGCTGCTGGCCTTGGGGGATAGGCAGTCTGGGTGGAGACCTTCAGATGAATAGCCAGAGGATGAGGGGAGAGAAGGGGGCATGTTTCCCCCTCAGCTGCTGCCTCCCTGGCCCTCTGTTCATTTCTTTTGCCTCCCCACTACACTCTGAGGCTCTGAAGCTCCCTGACCAGGGGCTGAAAACTGGGGAAAGAAGAGGCCATGAGCCAGGTGCCTAGGGCCCAGTGTCACAACTCCTCCTCTGAGCTGGGGATATGAAGTGGAGGATGCACTTGGTCACAGTCATCTGTCTCTGTGTCCAAAGCTTAGTGGGCACATATCCTGCACCCCAGGTGCTATGGCATCACAGCCACAGTCCTCCTTCCCCCAATGCACTAGGATGACGAGAAAGAAACAGCCTCCTTCTGTTTATATTATTACCTTTGCAAATACGGTGTATGTGCATGAAAAGAGCTACAGGTATTCCAGAAGTGACAAGCAGAAAGGAACAAATCACCCAAACCCATCTTATCACACATAAAGAGCATTATATAAAGAAGTATATAAATGAACAGGTTACAGATGGAGGTGAGTCCGCAAGAGATAAACAGCAGGAATAATTGTATAAGATGAGACTGTGTTATACGTGCTGCCTATAACAAAAATTCAAATTTAATTTTACTCTCATTTGATAAAAAGATAGGTAGGGTGTGGTGACTCGCATGTAATTCCAACCCTCTTGAAGGCTGAGGAGGAGGATTTCTGGAGCCCAGGAGTTCCACCAGTCTGAGCAAAAGCAGGACCCCATCTTGACCAAAAATAAACAGATGTGCTCAGTGGCACATACCTGTAGTCCAGCTGCTCAGGAGGTGGAAGCAGGAGGATCACTGAGCCCCGGAGTTGGGGGCTGCAGTGAGCTGTGATGATGCTGCTTAACTCTAGCCTGGGTGACGGAGCAAGACCCTCTCCTCTATCCCCTCCCCCAAAAAAGGTTATTAAAATGTGCAAAGAAATTAGAGGAATTGCTGTATTTCAGCTGTTTCTTAATCATCAGCAATATCATTCTGAAAATTCTCTCTGAATCTAAGGAACTTAATTGTATTAAAAGTTAGGTTGCTGTCATTGTTTGTTCCTCAGAAGTTTTTATTTTGTATCACATCTGACCATCCACTGCAGCAGAAGATGGATAATTTAACATTCTTGGACCCAGATCCCACCCTCTTTCAGGTGTCCAGACTTTTTAATTACATTACTCCCATGTCTGCATTGCCAGGAGTCTGAGCAACCTTCTCCCGGCCGTTCCCGTTGCACGCTAGTGCTTATAGGACTTGTCCTCAGAACTCTGTTTTCCTGCCTTGTTATTTATTATGATTTACTAGTGAGGTTTGTTTGTCTGTTTTTCATTTTTCTGAAGAGCTCCAAGGTCTGTGTTTCCTGGCCCCTCCAGGCTGGAGAAACTGTGCTGGTTGGTTATAAACTGAAAGGCAGTTGATCTGGGTATAAAATTTCTGGTCAGTACTTTCTTTCCTCAAAAATTCAATAGATTTTTTTTTTCCATCTTGATATTAAGTGTTGTGGTGTTGTCTCTATATTTCATCTCTTAATTTTCCCAGATTATGCAGTTTTTTCAAGAAGTATTTATACCTGATCTATTCCCTATATTGTTTCCTGAGTAAACAGTCTAGGTTTTACATTTATATTTAAATGATAATATAGTAATATAAATTTTATACTTAAATGACAAAATTCGTGGATCATAGAATCTTTCCCTGAAAGGATGGAAGATCCTGTTCCATGGTTATAAAGCAGAGCAGGGCCAAGCGAACAGGAAAAAGGGGCAGATGGTGAAATTTTCCTCTGTAAATTCTGCAAGGTTCCCTCAGCACACCTACCAGGAAGCCCCAGGTCAGCCTGCAGTTTCTATCTTGTGGGTGACTGCAAGTTTTTTTGTTTGTTTGTTTGCTTGTTTGTTTTGCCTGAATATCCAAATAATTAATTTATTATGTTTAAGTCCAGTAACTTAACCAAGACAGGGTGTAGTGCTATTAATATTTCTCTGTCAGTTTTTCTGATAGTTTATCCCTTTCTGGGAGGGGAAATCCCTGTGAGACTTCCTGCCCATGTGCTGTTGTGTCTGTTACATGGATGGCCGTCCCCGTCCTCGCCCTCTTCTCAGGACTTTCTTCTCTGCCTCTGGGACTGTCCCCAGCATTGCTGAGCATGAGTAATTGGGGGCACCTCCCTCCTGGCCTCCTGTTTGTGTGCGACTCTCACTGCTCACTGTCCACTGCTCCTGGACCTGCCTCCTCCGGCCTCTGCTGCTGTGACACTGTTCAGTAGTTAAGTTCCTAGTTGTGTCTTTCTCACTTGTAAATGTATCTTTTAACAAAGTACTCTGGTAATTGGGCTATCCCAGGGCAGCCCCTACCGAGATGCTTAGGGGGCAGGAGCAGAATTGAGGCAGCTCAGCCTTCAGCCACGACACAGACCCAACCAGATCTCAGCCAATCCAAGTTGGCCCCAGAGGAGTCCAGCACTGAACAGAAACCACCAGGCTGTGCCCCCTCATGCTGAGCACTGCTCCACACCAGCTGAGTTGATTCCGTGCTGCTGGGGTACGTGGTGTCAGCTGGCCACCCTGAGGCTGTGCGGCAGTTCCTCCCCAAGGGAAAGGGGCCGGGGATAAGTGATCCTCTCTGATACAGTGTCACACCTGCCCTCCTGCTCTGCCTCCCCATGGCCTCCAGCCCCAAGGAGCAGCTCTTCAGGGGCTGTGAGAGCTCCAACGGGGAGAAGTCTGCCCAATCCCAGATGTTCACACGCCAGCTGGGGGGTGAGACAGAGGCTGTCCAGCAGGACATCAGTCCAGGCCCAGCGGCTATAACACATCAGTGTGTGAAGTGCCATGAAGAAGGCTCCAGAGACCACGGCAGCCCCTCTCCTCTGCGCAGACACCCTGCCAGGCCCTGCCCTAGAGTCTGGTCACACTGTCTCCACCACCTGAGATGGGCCCTCAGTGGCCCCCACAGCAGTCTGCTCAGTGTGCCAAGTGGTGGCCTCAACAACAGCACCCAGAAGAGCTGGGTTCACGTCCCGGTCCTGCCAGGCATCGTCTGCAAACCTTGAGCAGATCACCAGCCCTCCCTGGGACTTAGGGTCCTGCTCCCTGGAATGAAGAGCTAATCCCAAGATTCCTCACAGTAACCTGAACCACGAGGCCACAGTGTCCTGTAAGCTCTGCCCTGCAGGTCCCCAGCAGCCTCCCACACAGGAGTGCTGGGCATCTTTGATAAGATTATTAGATAAACACGAAGGAAATCTGTGGCTTCGTGTGAGTAGGGCCCTACAAAGTTCCTGATGTGTCAATAGTTTGGGGATCTCAGCATCAGCAACATTAGGTGGATTAGGAATTATGTATGAGAGGTAACCATACAGATGAAGGAATGAAGGAATAAAGGAATGAAGGACAGACGGGCTGTTTCCTCAGCAGACAACACAGGAGAAATTGTCCCCTCCGCAGTCGGCACATAGGTCCTCTCTGACTGGTGCGAGTGAAGCCCTTCCCACTGTCCCTCTGAGCTGGGCAGGGTAGTGGGCGTCCCTGGTGGGGTTGATCCCAAAGAGCTGCCCAGGTGCCCTTGTGCTGTGGCCTCCAGCTGGGCCCTGCCACCCCCACAGCCTGCTAATGGCCCATGAATCAAGCCAAGCGATTCAAAGTGAAGCTAATGACAAAATCTGGAGAAAAACCCACGTTTCTGGTGCCCATTGAGCGGATTCTGTGATGGGAGCAGATGGAAGCATGAAATATTTGTGGGTTCCAGCCACCATCTGGTCACAGTCGAAGGCCCACCTGACAGCAGGCTGTGTTTCCAGTGTCATTAAAGACATGTTATTTATCTCTGTGACCATCTCTGGGTTTGACGTGGAGACCTTCAGAGGTTCCCGTCTCTTATCTCCAATGACCTACAAGACACAGGGACCCTTTGGTCTCCCCCGATGGGTCAGCAAGGCCTCTCTGTCCAGCTGACTTATTGATTTAACTCTACCTTCCCCTCCCGGCTCAGCAGCCTTGGCTTCTGCGCCCAAGTGATCACTCACCATTGGTCTCGTTTGTCACATTTAACTCTGCAAACTTCCCAAGGACTCTAATTTTCATGCTACACTTAACAGTGTTTCTGCCAAATTAATCCCCATTCTTCTAACTTTAAATTTTATTGGGTGGGAAAGGACAAATTGTATGTCGTTTACAGAGATCTGGCTCTTCCATTGCGACTCTGGTTGGGCCAATGATACAATTTCTGTTCTAGCATGAGGGGACCAAATTCTTGGGATGGGGCCTTCCAGAAAAGGAAGAATGTCTCAAAAAGGGGAGCAGGCAGTGCCATCTGGTAAAAGGCATAAACATTGGGCTCACAGGAGAGAGGAAAGGAAATGCGTTATTTTTAAGAAAACTATTTAAGTGTAAAAAATACGCTTTTCCCTAATTGCAGATGAAAACAATCTTTGAGAGAGGGGATTACACATACAAAATATCTCTCTCAGTTGCATAATTTTCGTAATAGATGTGGCGTTTAGAAGTCTCATCGGATGGCTTTTTTATAAAGCATTAGGAATTCCAGGTCTGAGCGGCATCTGTGACTAAAACACAGTGAAGGAGCATCTTCCAGGATGGCTCTGTGTCAACCCCAGCTGAGCCCAGGACGGGGTGTCCCCAATGTGCATTTGATTGTGGTTGTTTTAATTGTGGTAAAGAATGCACAGTTTACCATTTTTTTAGTGTGCAGATCGGTAGTGTTAAGTATATTCATACTGATGTGTGATGGTCACCGACACCCACCTGCAGAAATGTTTGCCTCTTACCAAACGGAGCCTCCACACCCTTAGCAGCCTCTCCCCATTCGCCACTCTCCAGCCCCTGGTAACGTCACCTCGCTTTCTGTCTCTGAGAATGTGATGACTCTTAGGGACCCCACCCAAGTGGAATCACACGGAGTTTGTCCTCCTGTGACTGGCTGATGTCATACAGCAGTGTCTTCTGGGCTCGCCCGTGTTGGAGCAGGTGTCAGAATTCCCTTCCCTTTTTAGGGGTGAATGATGTTCCCATATGGCTGGCCCCTGTTTCCTTCCTCCATTCACCCACTGACAGACCCTCTGGCTGCCTTCCCCTTAGCACCCTTGTGAATGAAGCTGCCATGTGCAAATATCTCTGTGAGCCTCCGTTTTCAGTTCTTCCGATTGTACGCTCAGGGGTAGAACCGCTGATCACACGGTAATTCCGTATAGCTTTTGAGGAACCAACACACTGTGATCTTTGCTGCTGCGCCGTCTTCACCCCCATCAGCAGTGCACCAGGGTTTCAGTTTCTCTGGGTGTGTTTTATGACTCACTTGAGCAAAGCAGAGTCCAGTGTGCGCACCCGCAGGTGCCCTGCAGAGATCTCCCTGCAAAGCCACCCGAAGCACCAAGTGGCCACATCAGTAAGACCAGAACCGAGAGCTGCCCCTCCGTCACCCAGGGACTGTGGCCGTGGACATAGTACTAGGCATCAGAGTTGAGCCCTGCTCTCCCCAAACCACACCCTGTTTCCATGCTCTGAGCCCCAGTTCTGCAAAAGAGGATAACCCTGCTCTGCCCACACCTCCCTTCCACGGACTAGCTGGGGTGCCCTCCAGACCTCCCACCCTGCATGCAGCATGCTGAAGTCCTCTGTTCCCTTTGTCTGAGTCCACACCCTGTCTTGGAGCCCAGGTGAAGAAGGGAGTTGTGTGAGCAGCCCCATCCCTACCCCCATGCCACACGCATGGGGACCCTGGCATGTGTGCACCTAATGATCGCCTCAACTGAGCCAGGCAGTGTGGATGCTGCAAATGCACCCCCTACCCCAGCTGGCTGGCTGCGAGCATGCGGTTCTGTGCCCCTACCCAGCTGGCTGGCTGCGAGCATGCGGTTCTGTGCCCCTACCCAGCTGGCTGGCTGCGAGCATGCGGTTCTATGCCCCCTGCTCCAGCTGGCTGGCCTCGAGTGTGCGGTTCTGTACGGGAGTCATGTAACTGTGTCTCCAAATGGCCTGTGGACGTGTAGCAGGCACGGGGCCCACCAGGCTGGGAGGGATTTGTTCCCTTTTCCAGCACATCCCTTCTCTGTGCCCACAGCCAGAGGCAGCCCGCACTCCGCAGGCTGTAGCTCACTGACTAATTGGCAGGAGCAGACGGGCTGGGGTAATGGGGCTCTGGAACTGAGGTCAGGTCCAGCCTTGATTAATATCACCTTCTGCTTCCTTCGCCGAGCCCCGCAGAGCCTGTTTTTCTGGCAGATTCCGTATTGTCTGTGCTCCTGGCCCACATGGCACACTCTAAAACAAGCAGCGGACATGTGCCTGTTGGAAGGGGAAGGAGAGCAGGTGGCCTGGGCAATGAGGCGGGCTGCTCTAGGACCGGAGCTGGTCTTGGGGCCCTGCGGGGCCCAAACCATCCTCCAGCAAGGCAGCAGGGGTTCTGGCATCTTGCTGGCTGGGGCAGCCTGTGTGGACACAGATGTGCTGAACCCGGGTCTCACAGGGATGGGGCTCAGGGCTGCACGCTGGACCCACCATCTCTAGGAGCCTGGATCTAGGTTTAATTAGCAGTTGCTAATGGTCCAAGGTGGGCTTCTGCCATCAATCAATCAGGCAGGACAAGGTGACTCTTATCAGCCTGGCTGCAAGGACTGGCAGCCATGAGGTATGACAGGGCTGGTGGCTGCTGCCCAGGCTCCATCCTGACCTGTGCCTGCAAGGCTGAGCCACCACCCTTGCTCTGGCCTCACAGCACAGCACCTGCAGAGGAGACACAGACGTGTCTAGGAAGGTACAGTGGGTCCCACGCCAGCCGCAAGGTGAGTTCCCTGACAGGATCTTTGAAGAGACAGTGGGAGGAAGGGCCTGGCTGGGAAGGAGGTGGCAGGTACTGAGGAAGGGAGGGCTGCGGGCGGCTCTGTGGGGAGGGCCTGGGAGGAGAAGGGGCACAGGGGCCCATGATCGGGGTCCCACCGGGGGACACAGTGTGTGGCAACATCAGGTTTATGGATGGAGCCAGGGTCCCCACAGCCCTCCACCCTCCCTCAGGTGGGCATCTGCCCCCGTCCTGCAGCCTGGCCCCAATCTAGGACCTCAGAACACAGAAAGCAGGTGGCTGGCACAGGTGGCTCTGAGTGACTGAAGTAGTACCACAGCTGGCCCAGGAGCAGGCAGGACTGGAGCGGGGGTGAAGAGCCAGAGTGAGATGAGTGCTCTGCAGATCACCTGGGCTTCGGGCCTGGGGTCAGAGGCCAGGAGGGGCCACAGTGGACGCTGCAGGTACAGACCCAAGCAGGCCCCACCATCCCCAGTGCCAGGGACAGGGATGCGGGAGGCTGACCCACCTGTGGGGGCTGGGGGTGGGCACCCTTGGCGGGGGTGGTCACTCAAGCTCACCCTCCCACCTACTGAGTCCTGAGCCCATGGAGCCACGTGGCCAGGTTTTCATCTCGCCCCTGTCGAGCGAGGATCTCTCCAGCAAGATTGTCCTGAGGCTTGAAAGTGACACCGTAAAAGTGCTCGGGAAATTGTGAGCCGCCCTATCTGAATGTCAGACGATATTATTTTCCAATCAGCTTCAAGAGATTACTTGAAGAGAAGTATTGGAAAATTGATTTTTTTCTCCCCTGGCTTTAACTGCACAGCCGCCCTGCCTCGTCTCTCCATGCATTGTCCTTGGCTTCTTGGCCCACCTCCCCTCAGAACTGGGGGGCTCATGTCTAGAGCCCCCACCTGGTAGGGGCAGAGCAGACATTGCAGACAAAAAGGGGATGAACGGTATTGAATGGAAGAGGCTCAGGGACAGGAAGTGACAGGTGCAAGAACATTCTGGAAGTCTCCCCCTCTGCAATGCTCACCCCAGGGCTCCACCAGGCCCAGCTCCTACAGATCACATCCCAGGAGCCTGGGATGGGGCTCTCTGCCTGAAGCCTTCTGGTTTCTCCAAGAGACGAGGGGACTCATGGATGTCCTAGAACATTTCCAGGCTAGGAGGGGCCTGAAGGTCACAGGAGCCAAGGCCGCATCTGCCAAGACCCCCTCTTGGGGCACCCAGCTTGTGCCTGCGCCCATGGCCAGGGCTGGATACTCCCGCACCACCGGGGGCCTCATCCAGCCCTGGACACTCACGAGACTCACTCACTCCAGTGGACTGGGGACAGTCCTCAGGGTCCCTAGGGTCTGCTTGTTTTTCGTTCATTCACTTGTTCCTTCCTTTCAGACTAAACAGCCCAGGTCCTCTGACCTTCTCTCCCAGGACATGGTTCTGATCACTTCATTCTTCTTTTTTTCTTAATTGTGATAAAGTACATATAACGTAAACTCTAACACCCTCATTAAGTGCACAGCTCAGTGCATTAATTATGTCCACATCACTGAGCCACCGTCACCCCACTCCATCGCCAGAACATTCCCATCCTCCTGAACAGAAACGCTGCTCTCGGTAATGCTGACGCCCCACCCGCTCCCCAGCCCCAGCTGTCCTTGGTAATGCTGACATCCCACCCGCTCCCCAGCCCCGGCTGCCCTCAGTGATGCTGACACCCCACCTCTGCCCCAGCCCCTGGTTCCCAGCATTCTGCCGTCCATCTGGATGAATCTGACCCCTCCAGCAGCTTGTATGTCTGGAACAGGACAGTATTTGTCTTCTTGTGACTGCCTTGTTTCACTGAGTATAAGTCCTGGGGGTTCCTGCACATTGCAGTAGGCATCAGAAATTCCTTCTGTCTGTGCTGAATGAGACCCCTTTGCACAGAGGGGTCACACTGTGCTTGCCAACCTGTGCCATGCCAGCCCCTCTCACAGCCCTGCTTTCAGCTTTTCAGGATTCGACCCAGCTGTGGGGTGCTGGGCCATTGGCCCCATTGGTTCCATCTTTTAGCCCAGATGCCCCAGGGCCCCAGGATGGTCCCTCCCGCTCTCACGCAACACCAGAGCTTCCCTCGCAGTGTGAGGAACTAGGGAGCTGGTCCTCTTGGTGCCCAGCCCCCAGCCCGGTGCCCAACAGGGGTCCGCAGAGGTCTGTTAAAGGAAGCCCAGGTGAGCTGCACACTGCTAACTACCCAACAAGTGCCACTGGAGAGCCTCCCTTTGCCATGGTGACCACCCCTGGTCAGCTGCTCAACCTTCCCTTGGCTGGTGGGTAACCTCAAGTAACCTCTGACCGTGTCAGAGGTGTGTGTCCTGGAGGCCTATCCAGGGTTCACACCAGCACCTCCTCATACAGCTGTGCCACCCAGCCTAGCCCAGCAAAGGGCCCCCAGTAAGCCTGGGGGGCTGTGTGTGTGGCCACCTCCACTTCCCAACAAATGGACAACTGGGATTAGGGCCTGACCACAGGATGATCAGTCACGTCTGCCCGAGAGCCGCCCTTTAACAAAACAAACCCTCCTGCCTACGAAAATGAGCTGTGTTTCACGGGGGTCTCACATGGACTTTTGGAAGGGGGCACAGCCCAGGAACTGACCCTGCAGTCCACCTGCCAAGCTGGACCCCACGGTCGCCTTCTCCGCCACCTGACCCTGCCCAGCAACTGGGCTGTGGGCTGCCCCTGGGGTGCCCTCCCCCTAGCTGGGGGCCTTCAATTCTCTCTCTGCCACTGTGGATAGGGCTCTTGCCTCAGATAGGGTCTGAAGGACACATGGGCCAGGCTCTGACCAGCCATCCCCGGCTCTGTAGAGGGGCAGAGGCAACCGCGGCCGAGCCAAGCTGCTGCTGTGTTTAGCAGACATGGGAGCCCGCAGCGAGCCCAGCTGCTGGGTGACTTCACACTCCTTCCAGGGACAAGGCAGGTATCGATTTGTTTTTAATGTGCTTGTAATGGGGCTTGAAATGAACATAGGCTGGTTACTTATTTTTCCTTTCTGGTTTGTGGGCCAGGCGTGGCTCTGGCCACACAGGGACAGGGCAGCGGGGAGGCCAGATGATGCCTACAAGGCCAGACACCTCACCCTGCCCAACTCCCAAGACAAAGAGCAAGACCCCAGGGGGACACACCCTCCCATCTCAGGGGGAGACTGGAGCTGGGGTTCCCTGGGGCCAGGGTCACCTTGGGAAGATGAAAATACTGTGGGGGCAGGTGGTGGCGACCTTTGCACAGTGACGTGAGATGCTAGTCATGGACTGTGCACTCGGTGGCTAGAGTGGCGAATTTTACATTATGCATATTTTCCCACAATAAGACAATATTTCTTTGATGCCAACTGTTGATTTCCCAGCATCACCCCAGCCCATGAGCGCCTCCACCTTTAAGCTGTCAGAGATGTCCTCCCCGTCCCCTTCTCTCCTGGGGCGATATCTGCTGTCCTCCTAAGCTGGCCCTAATGCCATCTCATTCAACAGTTCTCTTGGGACTTCAGACCAGCAGTGACCACAGAGCCAAGAGAGTAACCCCAGAGGGCCCAAAGGTCAAAACAGGCTGGTTTAGAGCTGGTTCCATCTGTACGGGATCTGGTCCCAACGTGGTGAAGCCAGGGGTGGGGGGGTGGGGGGGGAGGGAAGGGCTCACCAGTCTCCGGGGACCATCCGTGTCCTCCAGAACATGGTGCTCCTGGTCTCCAAGCTCAGACCCGGCGGCAGGTCCAGGAGGTGCCAGTAGGGGGGCAGCTGACATCAGGCAAGGTTGGAGACCGTCAGGGCAGAGGGAGCTCGAGGATGCAGCAGGCCGCGGAGACTGCAAAGCCCCCGCACCAGCCCCCGCTGCTTCTAGGAACTGCAAAGCATTCTCGCCCAGAACAAGTTTTAAAGACGGAGCCTGAAATCACAGGGCTTGCTTTCCTCTCCTCCCCAGGGTTCGGCCTGTGGACAATTTGATGCCAGCACACTCTCTATTAAACAAACATTACTGCTCACGATGGCTTCTCACAGCTGGGCCACTCTAGGCCACGCAGGGTAAGAACTCCGTCTGCACGTCCTGGGAAGAATGCAAAGTGTGATTTGTTCTGTTCCTGGACCCCACACAGCAAGCTGACATAGATGCAGAAAGCGGTGTTCATAAATTCTTTATGCTATTTACTTAGAAGCTGTGTTTATTAAACTGGTTGGCTTCCAAAAACTCCTTGTAGATTTCTCTCTCAAAAAAGTAAGTTTTATTTCTCCAACCCACTATGAATTAAAAATGGGTCTTTGATGCACTCAGCAGATTTTGTCCCATTCGTTAGGCTTATGTAAGGAGTAGAAACAGCTGATATTCATCAGCAGTGCGCGCGCACACACACACACACACACACACACACACACAATCTTCAAGATGGTATAAGCTTAACAATTCTTAGGTGGACCTCCTCCGTGGTCTGCCTTTATTTTTTCTTTCTTTGATATTCTGGACCCTTTTGAGGACTTTTGCTCTCTGGATGATGGCTTTCAAAGCCTGCCACCCACTCATACCTGATTCAGGTTGGATCTCAATATGCTTCTGAGGATGAGCTGAGCAGGGGGGAAATGCCCACTTTTCTGGGCAGGGAGCAGAAAGACAGATGGGGTGGAGGCTGCCCCAGGCCACAAAGGCTAGGACCCCTGAGACAGCTCAGAGCTCGTGATCAGGTTCTGGGTCTGTAGGGCATAGTATCCTTCCCCAGGGGCAGAGGAGACTAGGACTGGCTGAGCCCCAGAGTCTGGCCTGGGGTGGGGGGAGCCTGGATCCCTGTGCTCAGAACTCAGGGTGTCATTCTATTGCATTCTTGTTTTCTGGTTCAGTTATCTGTTATTATTCAGAGCTCACAGGAATCTTATCTCCTGGGTAGGTTTATAACCAGGGCCAGGTAGGTGATGTACCAGGCCAGGAAAAATGCAAATGTGTTTTTTGCTCCACACGTACACCTTAATCAATTTTATATGACTTTTATCTAAAAATAAAATAGAGTAGCAGAAAGTGCTGGTAAAGATCTTAAACATGAAGAATTTTCCTTTTAAAATTTTGTTACTTCTAAAACGCAACATGCATAATAGTGACATGTGAGTAACAGCTAGCATTTATAAATTGCAAAATAATGTTTTTGAAATCATAATTTTATGCAAGATAATAAATAACGATGCTTTATTACGACAATGTCTTGGTGGATCATAATCTCTCCCTGCCACAAACTAATTATTAGGTCATCAAAATCTGTATTTCCAGCAACTTCATTTATCATCAATATAATTGAAAAGAAATGTCATTCACTCTTGGCAAATGCAATAATTTTTTGAAAGTTTTCATAATTTTTAATTTTGAAAGACATTTTCTGCTGACCCAACAGTTCCTGGAGCTGTTTATTATATTTACAGGTCCTGACACAGTTGGGAAAAATTCTGGTAAGTTATTTTGAAATGTAAATTTTAGTACATCTACAACTGATAATCTTTATGGAATAATTTTTCCAAAAGCATTGAACTCTTGGTATAAATCCATCGTGTGTGATTCTGACAGGAGGGCGGGTGGTGTGTCCTCCACAGCTCCCATGATCTGAGCAGTTACACAAGCAGTGAGAAAGGGCTTCGCACTCTGCGTATGGTTCAAACACCTGTTTCTGAATTTTAATTCTGTATCTTCCAGTATGAGGAAAATTTATTTAAAAAATTTTCTTCCTCATTAATAATTAGATTATCTGAAGCTATATAGTTTCATATAGAACACTATATGAAAATAGTGTTCTTATAGCTTTCACATGAAGGCTATAACCCAACTATACCTCAAGACTATGAGGAAAGGACCAAGGAAGGGGAAGGGAAGGGGGAGGTTTGGGTGGAGGTAGGGTGATGGGTTGGGCCACATCTATGGTGCATATTTTTATGTATAATAAAAAAAAATAATAAAAAAAAAAGAAAAAGAAAATAGTGTTCTGTCATTTGCTATGATTTCTAAATTTAATCTCTAAATGCATATTACTCTGCAATGTTGCAACAGTTTTCAACACCAGACACTCTAAACCATTTGGCAAATCCAGTAGTTTTCCCGTATGCCTTTCTAGTATCCTTCACTGCAAGGTACACATGTGAGCTTCTACTTTGTAATAATTGGCTGACAAAGCTGACAGCTGGTCATCAGTAATAACTCCTGTCCTATCCTGGAGCAGGAGACTGAACACTTGTACAGGCAGGATTAGGGAGGGCCAGTCACCTTGGCCTACACTGGGGGTCTCGGCGCTGTCCCTATGCAGACCTCACTACGGGCCCTGGGCCCCTGAGCCCACAGGTGTGCACTGCTGCCCTCCAGCTCCACTGCTTCTGCCTGCCCCGCTGTCCTGTCAACATCAGCCTAGGAACCTGACATGGCAGAGCTATAGGATCCCTGTCCCCTTTGAGCACAGAGAGCTCAGGGGCTGTGGGGGCACTGCCAGGCACCTAATCCCACTGGGTATCTGAGAGGAGATCGGAAAACTCAGAAAAACAATTGCTGTTTTTCATCTGTGGAAAGTCTCCTCCTTACATGGAAAGGACAAGAAATCTTTTGAAGGAAGTGGGTGCGGGTCTCAAGCCTATAACCCCAGCACTCTGGGGGGCTGAGGCAGGTATTGCTGGAGCTCAGGAGATTAAGATCAGCCTGAGCAAGAGTAAGACCCTGTTTTTACTAAAAATTGAAAAACTAACCAGGTGTCGTGGCGGGTGCCTATAGTCCCAGCTACTTGAGAGGCTGGGGCAGGAGGAACACTTGAGACCAAGAGCTGGAGGTTGCTGTGAACTGTGATACCACAGAACTCTACCCAGGGTGACAGAGTGGCTCTCAGAGGGTACCAATCAATCAATACTTGTTCTAAGTGGCAAGCAAAATTATCATTTTTCTTTTTCTCGAAGTTTTTTTTTTTTCTTTCTTAAAATATTCAACCTTCATTCCACAAATAAACTCCACATTTAGCTTCTCCCACACCTGCATTCATATCATTTCCCTCCAACAATGCTCAGGAGTGATAGTGGACACGGGATCATCGAGGCCAACACCTGGTAAATAAATTAAAATTCAATCATCAGATTCTGGGAACTAACTGGAGATGATAATCCCTGCCTCTGCTGCTTACCAGATATTTAACCTTGAGCAGGTAACCTCACACTTCTGGACCAAAAAGCCTATTTACTTAGAAAGGGCTATCAACCAGAGGTAGCTGGGCACAAGGATTGAACATATTTGGGAAATAGTCATATCAGTAGATGCTAAATACTGAGTTCTTGCCAGGTGTCAGGCACTAGTGAGGTTTTCATGTTGACTCCTGATAAGGCTGTGGGTAGGTACTAGTTTCTCCTTTATCCAGGCAAAATCACTGACATCTAAGTCAATTAGACAACTGGCCCAAAGACAGGTGGTAGATCTGGGACACCCCGTTCTTCCTGAGACACAGTCCGGGCTTTCTTCCACCATGTGACATTTTAATGCAGGGAGCAAAATGGCGGGCATGTAACACATGTCAAGTCCCCAGGATAGGCAGGGTCACTGGGTGTGTTTGTGCGAACAGCCATGACAAAATACCACAGGCTGGGAGGCTTACGCAGAGAATACCACAGGCTGGGAGGCTTAGGCAGATAATACCACAGGCTGGGAGGCTTAAAGCACAGGACTTCACTGTCTCACACTCCTAAAGGCTGGAAGTTTGGGGTCAAGGTCTCAGCAGGTTGGTTCCCTAAAGCCTCTGGCTTCTCAGTGGAGCCCTGTGGCATTTCTCTGTGCACACACCCCCTGGGTGGACACAGGTCCTACTGGCCTAGAGTTCACCCTTATGGTCTCGTTTTAACTTAACGGCTCTCCAAACACCTTATCTCTAAATATAGCACATTCTGAGGTGTTTGGGTTTGGCCTTCGACCTATGAACTTTGCAGGGACACATAGCCCATTGCAGTTACGATCTGTGGGTTGAATGGTGGTCCCCCAAAAGATACTCCCACACACTGACCTCTGGAAACTGCGAATGTGATCTGATTTGGAAACAGTGTCTTTGAAGATGGAGTTAGGTCAGGGATCTACAGATGAGATCATCCTGTGTCAGCCACGTGGGCCCTAGATCAGTGACAGGTGGCTAGAGACACATGGAACACACAGAAAGAAGGTGACCATGTGAAGACAGAGGTAGAGACTGGAACTCCAGGAGCCTCTGGAGGCCGGCAGAGGCAGGAACCCTTCCCTGGAGCCTGCAGGGGTCCCAGTCCTGTAACATCTCAGCTTCATACTTCCAGCCCCCAAAACTGTCCAGGAGTACACGTCTATGGACATCTGGGACCACACATCCAGTGACATCTGGGACCACACCTCCATGGACATCTGGGAGCACACCCTCGTAGACATGTGGGGCCACACCTCCGTGAACATCTGAGAGCACACATCTGTGGAAATCTGGGACCACACGTCCAGGGACATCTTGGACCACACATCCATGGACGTCTGGGAGCACACCCTCATGGACATCTGGGGCCACACCTCCGTGAACATCTGGGAGCACACATCTGTGGACATCTTGGACCACACGTCCATGGACATCTGGGACCACACATCCATGGACATCTGGGAGCACATGTCCATGGAGATCTGGGACCACACATCATGGATATCTGGGACCACATGTCCATGGAGATCTGGGAGCACACCTCTATGGATATCTTGGTCCGCACATCTGTGGACATCTGGGACCACACATCCATGGACATCTGGGACCACACGTCTGTAGACATCTGGGACTATACATCTGTGGACATCTGGGAGCTCACATCTGTGGACATCGTAACAGCAGCCACCAGACATGCACACACCATCCTTCCCTGACTTAGAAAGTTCACCCTTCCCAAGGAAACAAAAATGTGGGATGGGGCAGCACAAGTTCAGGAAAGCTGACGTGGAACTGCAGCCCAGTGAAGAAGGTGCAACGCTTCCATGGGCCTGGGGCTGTCTCAAGTGCACTCTCCTCCCTGGAGAGACCCAGCCCTCCTTAGCCTTCACCTGTCCCAGAGTCACAGAGGAGGGCTCTGGCTAGACACTCCCTGGACAGCCAGCCCTATCTTCTCACCCACAGGCCAGATGGGCTCTGACTTCCCTCCTCCTTGAAAGGCTTCTCTTTTCTTCCTGGAGATGAAATAGTTTGGATTCCCTTCTCAGAACTTTGTATTTAGATACCATTATGTAATTTTGCAGAAACCTTCTGTCGTGCACCCACAGGGTGACCAAGGTCAAGTTTAATATAATAGAACACTGTCTTTGAAAAGGGAGATTGGATTTGCACCCTCACTGCACCTGCCAGGGATGTGAAAACAGATTTCTCCTTGGTAGTAGCCCAAGTGGATGGAGGGTCATACATATTAGTCAGAAATGAGTGACCAGTCCCCAGGTGGAGCTCTTTAAGAGGAAACTGCATCTAGCTCCTCCGAGGTCAGTTGCACTTAGTGGGTGGTGCCCAAGGACATGGCTGCCTGTAGTGCTAACAGAGTTTGTGCATTTGAATTTTTATAAACCAAAGCCAAAGTAAATGCTGCAGTAACAGCCTCTATTTTAGAAACCTTCTCTGTGACTCCTTTTGCAAAGCAGACCATGACCTCTGTAATACAATAGTCCCCCTATCCACAGGAGGCATGTTCCAAGACCCTGGTGGATGCCAGAGACTGAAGACAGCACCAAACCTTCTGTGAGCTCTTTGTTCTTATACAACATTTCTACCACAAAGGTTAGTTTATAAATAAGGCACAGTAAGGCAGTAACAATGGCTAATAATAGAGCCATCAAAACTGTAATGGCTCTATTTTAGAGCCACACTGCCCATGGGTGCCACGGCCACACGGCCACACTGTAATAAAAGTGGTCTGTGACTGTGGTCTGTAACTGGTCTGCCCTCTAAATATTACACAATTGACTGTAGGTAACTGAAACCACAATAAGTGAAATTGGGGTGGGGGGACACTGTACCTCTACTTGCAAAATAGGTTTTCATATTTAGGTTCTAATTTAGACCAGAAGTACTTAAGCATGAATAAAGAATGTGGGGAGGGCAGAGTGTGTTAAGAAACTGCAGTTCCTCACTGCACTGTCCTGCCCATGGGTGCCACGGCCACACTACCCATGGATGCCACATCCCTGCTGCCCATGGGTGCCATGGCCACTCTGCCCACTGGTGCTCATCTCCCCACACCCACCTCGACTCCATACAGCCTGGACCTACTGGGTCCTGGAGCTCCCTGGGCACAAACACAGGCTGCAGCAGGACCTCCCACGCCCACCCTGTCTCTCCAGCCCCTTCCCTCATCCCCGACTCAGCCCAGCTCTCACACCTGCCTCACACCTGGGCACAGGTGTTCTCTATCTGTTTCCTGCACTCCTGGGTCCTTTCCTGGCTTCAAGTTCTGGAACTTTTTCACGGTTGCTAGAGCCAAGTCACTGAGAAGCAGGGGCCCTCCCTGCCCTCTCCCTCATCCTGCTCATCCGGCCAGCACCCAGAGCTAGAAAGTCTGCCTCTCTCCTGTGCCCACTCACTTCTGGAATATTCCTCATCCATCTTCCCTTTGGCTGACCCCTCGGGTTCAGATTTTGGCCTAAGTATCACATCCTCAGTAAAGCCTTCTGTGACTCCCTTCCCCCACACACAATCGCACACACAAGTATGTTCACACACACGCACATACACACGTACTGTCATGCACACAGTCACACATATGCATGCACGCACATTCACACTCACACGTCATAGAAGCAGCCCTAAGCCTCACTCCTTCAGGGCTGTGAGGTGACACACTGGTTCTCTTTGGGGTTGCCTGACCTCCGGCCCGTGGAGCAGTAAATTTCACCAGGAGAGCCCTTCCTGCCCTGCCCCACTCTGGGGCTGCACACCCCCACCCCAGGGCTCAGCTGTGTCTGAGCCGCATGAGGGCTCCCCACATGACACCACCCCTCAAGCCGTCAGATGACACCACCCCTCAAACACACGGCCGAGATCCCCTGAGAGACTCAAGGAGAGAACTGCTCAGCCGAGACCTTCCAGAGTCCCTGGCTAACAGAAATCATGAGAGAATGAATCATCTCTGTTGTTTTAAGCTTGTGAGTATTGAGTAACATGGCACCTAGCATTTGATAACTGGAGTAGCCTCTGCCGTTTCTCCTCCCAAACTCAACAGCACATGAGGTCTCCAGGAGGGAGCAGGCACCAAGCATCTGGAGGGGGACTCAGCATTGTCCCCACAGCCTCTGCTTTCTACCTACTCTTAGCCTTTGGGGATGGCCATTCAGGCTGCAGGGAGCCAGGGCTGAGCATGGAGGCACCCACTACTGCTGTCAGGAGTGGGTTTCTCTCTTTGGGCATTCCCTGAGGCCACTGGTGGGCACTGTGGATTCTGCCCCAGGAGGCCCTAAAATACCTCCAAAGCATATTGAATTAAATCTATGCAAGCTCTTCCCAAAGCTAAACCCGCACCCCTTTGATTATTTCACACGTGTGGTGGGGTGACTTCTGAGGTGGCCCCCAACAGCCTTGCCTACTGAGTGAGTCTCAGGCCCTCCCCTTTGGGGCTGGACTGGACCTACAGACTGTGACAAAAATGCTAGGATGTCACTTTTAATATCAGGTTCCAAAAAAGCTGTCTCCCGCCCTGGGGCCTTCCTGTTGCTCTCTCACTTCCACACCTGGGGCTGCCAGCACCCGAGTCATCCTAGGGAGATGCCCATGTAGCAAGGGATGAGGGAGGTCTGAGCACATAAGGGCCTGAGTTCTGCCACTCACCACATGAGTGAGCACAAACCCAGATCGTTTCCCAGTTGAGCCTTCAGATGAGACTGTGGTCACATTGGAAGCTGACATCAACATCACCAGCCACACCTGGACTCCTGACTCACAGAAGCTGGCAAAGGCTATTGTTTTAGCTGCTAAATTGTGAGGTGATAAGTCATCTAGCCATTCATAGCTAACCTGCCATCCCCAAACTAACTCCTGCCTGGAATCCAGTACAGCCATCAGTGGTTCTGCAACGGAACTTAAGATAATCTGAAGATATTTCCATAGTTAATGTGAAGAGAGAGTCATAATAATACTCCATAATAAAATGCCAAAAGTTTAGCAAGACACTTCATATGAATATAAACCTTCCACAATTATGAACATCCTAGGGGAATAATTAAATTCTAAAGATTAAATCTTCTTGCAAGTAAAAGTTCAAAGACATTAAAGCCCAAAGGGATCAGAGTCCCTTTGCCCCTGTTAATAAACATTCAAAAACTCCTCATCTGCAATGTCTTTTTCTGCTAATTCTCAGCCAGGTTGCTTCTTGGTGTCAGAGACAACCTGGGGCTCCGTCAGGCTCTGGCTCCAGCCCGGGGCCGTCTCTCACTCAGAGTGGCATCAGCCCAGTGAAGCGTCTCCTTAGTACAATGGTCAAGGACTCCCTGTGGTAACAAGCAGACAACGTCTTACCGTCAGGCAGAGGACCCGCCAGGCTTAGAAACCAGCCAAGTTGTGGCCCTGCCAGCAGTTATCCCAGCACAATTATCTTCCCAGAACCTAGGATTAGAGCTGCCTCAGTCTCAACAGACTTGGGGGGACCTGAGGAAAGGCAGGGACAGGAAACCCTTCTCAGTTCTGCTTTCAGGGTCACCTGTGCCAGATGTCCACACCACAACCTGAGGTCCCACAGTGAGAGAGAATTCCTGAGCAGGGCATCTGCTCTGAGGGTACCTTCTACAGATCAGAGAGAATGCCCCTACCTCCAATGCTCAGAGGCTGGCATCTCACTGTCCAGCGACACTGTCCTACACTCCTGTGAGCACCGTCTCCCTCTCATCTCTCTGGCTGTTCTGGCTGCCCTTTGCTGTGGAATTTCTCAGCTCAAGGACCTGCCTCTTGGGAGCAGCTAGAGACCACACATTTGTGGGTTCAGCGCTGGGGAAAGCCCCTGGACCCAGGGCCAGGCCCTTTGCAGTGGACCCTGTGGCCCCTTGGCTGTGTGCAGATGCAGCCTGAGAGGCTGACCCCAAGCTGCCCGCCAGGCCTGGGCTGCACCTGCACACCCCAAACCAGCTGCTTCCTTCCCTTAAAAGGAGCAAACACTATTGTTCCTCCCACTGCTGCCAACCTGTCCCGAAGAGGCTGCTCCCCAGTGGGGTCCTACCTCTCTTCCTCCCAAGGCCCCTGATGCCCAGTGGCATGTGGCTGGGCCACCTCTGAGGCCCTGTGTGTGAGCGAGGCCCCGTACATGGGCTCTGCTTCCCTGAGGCCAGGTCCAGGGATGGCTGCCCCAACTCTGCCTTCCTAAAGTACACTCTGCTTCATAAGGCAGATCCCTCCCGTGGATGAGGGCATCTCAGCTGCCATAGCCTGGTAGTATAAAAAGCCATTGCAACCCAATTCATAATTGCTAAGTCATGGAAGAAGCCCAAGTGCCCATCAACCCACGAATGGACTAGCAAATTGTGGTACATGTACACCATGGAATATTATGCAGACTTGAAGAACGATGGAGACTTTACCTCTTTCATGTTTACATGGATGGAGCTGGAACATATTCTCCTTAGCAAAGTATCTCAGGAATGGAAGAAAAAGTATCCAATGTACTCAGCCCTACTATGAAGCTATATTATAGCTTTCATATGAAGGCTATAACCCAACTATAGCACAAGACCATGGGGAATGGGCCAAGGAAGGGTAAGGGAAGGGGGAGGTTTTGGTGGAGGGAGGGCGATGGTTGGGGCCACATCTCTCGTGAGTCTTAGAATGGGTACAGGCAATTGCATCAATGTACACAGCTATGATTTAACAATTTAAAAAATTGATGGAAAAATAAAATCATGTACTGATATGCAAGCATTGAAGAAGTTTGCCAGAACAAGACTAGTTCTACAGGAAATATTTAGACCTATTCTAGACACTCACCATCACAATGGACCACCAGAAACTAAACATACAGAAACTAAAGGACAACACCTAGCTTCCACAATTACTCTAAAGACAAAACTTATTTTCGCAAAATAAGATTAATATAACTCTACCACACTTATCAATTATTTCAATAAATGTTAATGGCTTGAAATCCTCACAGAAGAGACCTAAACTGGCTGATTGGACAAAAAAGCACAAGCCATACATTTACTACCTGCAGGAAGCACACCTAGCCTCAAAAGACAAATTAAAACTCCGAGTTAAGTATGGGAAGACAATTTTTCAGGCAAACAGAATTCCAAAGAAAAAATGGGTTGAAATCTTATTTTCAGATACAAGTGGATTTAAAGCAACTCAAGTCAAAGAGACATAAATGGACATTTCATTTTAGTCAAGGGAAAAATACAATAAGAAGACATTTCAATTCTAAATATTTATGCACCCAACTTAAATACTCCCAGATTCTTGAAAGAGACCTTACTTAGTCTGAGCAATATGATATCCTATAATACCATAATAACAGGGGACTTTAACACTCCTCTTACAGAGCTGGACAAATCCTCTAAACAGAAATTAAACAAAGATAGAAGGGAGTTTAATGAGACCCTAGAACAGTGTTTCTCAACCTTCCTAATGCTGCAATGTATTTTCATTGTTAAAAAGAGATCATTACCCACAGGTTGAGAACCATTGCCCTAGGACAACTGTGCTTGATACATGTATATAGAACACTGCATCCCAAAGCTAAAGAATATACATTCTTCTCATGGGCTCATGGAACATTCTCCAAAACTAATCATATCCTAGGACACAAAACAAACCTCAACAGAATATAAATAATTTAATTCTTACCTTGTATCTTCTCAGACCACAAGGCATTAAAAGTGGAACTCAACTCCAACAAAAATGTTCAACCCCACACAAGAGCATGGAAATTAAATAACCTTATGCTGAATGACAGTTGGCCAGGAAGAAATAAAAAATGAAATCATTAACTTCCTTGAGCATAACAACAATGAAGACACAAGCCATCAAAAAATGTCGGATACAGCAAAAGCAGTCCTGAGAGGAAAATTTATCACTTTAGATGTTTACATCCAAAAAACAGAAAGAGAGTGCATTAACAAACTTACAAGCCATATTATGGAATTGGAAAAAGAAGAACAATCTAAGCCTAAACCCAGCAGAGAAAAGAAATATATAAAATAAAATAAAAGATTAACAAAATTTAAAACAAAATAATCATTCAGAAAATGAATAAAACAAGGAGTTGGCTTTTTAAAAAAATAAATAAAATAGATAAATATTTGGTCAGGCTAACTAGAAATAGAGAAGTGAAATCTCTAGTAACCTCAATCAGAAATGATAAAGGAGAAATAACAACAGATGCCACAGAGAAACAAGAGATTATCTCTGAATACTACAAGACACTCTTTGCCTAGATATTTGACAGTGTGAAGAAAATGGATCAATATTTAGAATCACACCCTCTCCCTAGACTTAGCCAGGAAGAAATAGTTCTCCCGAACAGACCAATTTCAAGCACTGACATCAAAGAAGCAATAAAAAATCTCCCAACAAAAAAAAAATGTCCTGGTCTAGATGGCTTCACACCAGTAGTCTATCAAACCTTCAAAAAAGAGCGTATTCCCATACTGCAGAAATTATTCCAAACAATTGAGGAGGAAGGAATCTTCCCCAACACGTTCTATGAAGCAAACATTATCCTGATACCAATACCAGGAAAAGACCCAACTAAAAAGGAGAACTTCAGACCAATTTCACTTATTAGTATAGATGCAAAAATTCTCAACAAATTCCTAGCCAGTAAATTACAGCTTATCATCAAAAAAGTCATACATCATGATCAAGTAAGTTTCATTCCAGGCATGCAATGGTGGGCGATCCTAAAGTATCTAAAATTACACAGAACCAACGGAGGGTTTAGTTTCTACTATGCAGTGGTATTGTGGCTGAAAATAG
>CAUYPK010049643.1:0-13465 GCA_963574355.1 Loris lydekkerianus | reverse complement strand
ACCATGGAATATTATGCAGCCTTAAAGAAAGATGGAGACTTTACCTCTTTCATGTTTACATGGATGGAGCTGGAACATATTCTTCATAGTAAAGTATCTCAAGAATGGAAGAAAAAGTATCCAATGTACTCAGCCCTACTAGGAAGCTAATTTATGGCTTTCACATGAAAGCTATAACCCAGTTACAACCCCAAAATAGGGGGAAGGACGGGGAGGGAGGGGGGAGATGGGCAGAGGGAGGGGGGTTGGTTGGATTACACCTGCGGTGCATCTTACAAGGGTATATGTGAAACTTAGTAAATGTGGAATGTAAATGTCTTAGCACAATAACTAAGAAAATGCCAGGAAGGCTATGTTAACCAGTGTGATGAAAATGTGTTACACAGTCTATGAAACTAGTGTATGGTGCCCCATGATCACATTAGTGTACACAGCTATGATTTCATTTAAAAAAAAAAAACAAAAAAAAACCCAGAAATTAAATAAAAAAAAGAATTATGCTAAATCTACTTTCCTCTATAAATGGAATACAAAAGCCTGGATGACAGCACATCTGTTTGTAGCATGATTTGCTGAATATTTTAAGCCCACTGTTGAGAGCTACTGCTCAGAAAAGAAGATTCCTTTCAAAATATTACTGATCCTTGACAATTCCCTTGGTCACCCCAGAGCTCTGGTGGAGATGGACAAGGAGACTAATGTGTTTTCATGCCTCTAACACAACATCTATTCTGCAGCCCATAGATCAATGACTGATTTAAACTTTCAAGTCTTATTATTTAAGAATACACTTCCTAAAGCTGTGGCTGCCATAGGTGATGATTCCTCTGATGGATGTGGGCAAAGTAAATTGAAAACCTTCTGGGAAGGATTCACCATTCTAGATGCCATTCACAGGAGGAGGTCAAAATAGCAACATTAACAGGAGTCTGGGAGACGTTCATTCCAAGGCTCATGGATGACTGAGAGGTTCAACTTGTCAGTGTGGGAGTTCTCTGCAGGTGTGGTGGAAACAGCAGGAGAACTAGACTTAGAAGTGGGGTGTGCTGCTTACTTTTTTTCCCAAAGTCTCAAAAAATAGACAACTAATATTTACAAATAAAAATAAAAGATAATTTCAAAAAAACAGATCATGCCAAATCTTATAGACAATAGAAAAAGAAGAAATACTTCACAATTATTCTACTTCATCTGGGTATACCTGATATTAAAATTGGAAAAAAATATGTTATCATAAAGGGAAATTACAAACATATTTCATTTATAAATGAGGGTGCATTCTGTGATAGACATACTCTTATCTGACAATGTGGCAGACATGCTCTTATCTGACAATGTGAATGTTACTTTTTTGCATTATTATTATTATTGCTCAATATCTCATTACAGCAATCATTTGATTTGTTTTCTGAATGTATTTATCTTCATTCATTCTTTAGGAGGTTTTTGTTTCTAGTTCTTATCTTAAACATTGTTATTAAATTTTAAGCCTTTTTAATTTTGTGAAGGCAAAGTGGAAACTAAATAAACACATGTCTATGTATAGAGAAAAAAAATAAAAGGGGGGTCTGAAGATGAGACTGAATTGCTGTGATCTCAGGATAAAACTTGAGCAGTCAGGAGGTGCTTCTCATGTATGAGCAAGATAGTGGTTTCTTGAGATGGGATTATTCCTGGTGAAGATGCTTAAGAAACTCCACAGCCACTCCGCCTTCAGCAGCAACCACTCTGGTTAGCCACCACCAGCACCAGTCAGGCAAAACCTTCCCTCAGCAGCAAGATGATGGCTCGCCTGTCCTTGAAGATTATAGCTTGTCCTTTCAGGAAAGACATCTCTGTGCGTGAGATGCTGTTCCATAGCATTCATTACACCAAATCCTCTCAAACCCTAACATTGCATCCTCCATTATGTCTATGGAACATTCTAGTCCTCTGCTGTGATTTCAACAACATTCACAGCATCTTCAGCAATTCAGTCCCATCTTCAGACCACACTTCTAAGTAGTCTAATTGTTAAATTTTTTTAGCAATAAAACATTTTTAAATAAAACATTGGGCTGTGTGCGGTGGCTCATGCCTGTAATCCTAGCACACTGGGAGGCCAAGGCAGGTGGATTGCTTGAGCTCACATGTTCAAGTCCAGCCTGACCAAGAGCCAGACCCCATCTCTACTAAAAATAGAAAAAACTGAGGCAGGAGGATCCCAAGAGTTGGAGGTTGCTGTGAGCTATGATGCCACGCCACTCTACCCAGGGCAACAGCTTGAGACTCTGTCTCAAAAAAAAAAAAATAATAATAAATTATGCACATTGATTTTTATTAGACACAATGCCATTGCGCATTTCATAGACAGTGTAAACATGACTTTTATATAAACTGGGGAACCAGACATTTTGTGCAACTTACTTTATTGTGATATTTGCTTTATTGTGGTGATCTGGAGCTGTACTTCTAATATCTGATACCTCTTAGATACAAGTATGTTCCAGAAAGTCCCAGTCACAGGTTCTAGGGGTTGAAACAGGAATGTTCCTTTTGTGAGAGCACAATTTAATGCACAACAAGCATGACTACCAAAAAAGCATATTTCTGATTCCCAAATAATTGCTATCGCTTTCACTTTTGGAGAAAAGGCACTGAAGCTGTTTGAACATCAAATGTTACTGCGAAACAGTACAATGTCCTTTCTTTTCTTTTCTTTTCTTTTTTTGTCCTTGAAGCCAAAAATGGACATTCAAACTGCTGTTAAAAAGGCTCTTTGGGAAATGGTCAGTGACCTTTAGACCAAAGCCAGGGACGCCTGAGCTGGCTCTGCTGTGCTCTGGGGGGTCCTTGATGGCTCTGCTGTGCTCTGGGGGGTCCTCAAGGGCTTCTTGTCCTGCTGCTGTGCATGAGCCCCCCTTCTCTGCTAATCCAGACCCCCTATTATTTCATCAATATTTGTGGTACCGTATTTCCCCCTGTTAAAAAGGTTAACATCTTTTAGTGGCCGTCTACGTCCTTGCTGCAGCGTGATAATATACTCCATGGCAGCAAAGCACCAAACACATTTCCTGCAACATTAGCTGCCTGTAAACGCATAATTGTATGCAGCTTTCTCTTGCTAACCACATTTCAGAATAATGGGGGAACATGTCTATTTACAATGGAGAAAATAACAGCCAGTATTTAACACTCTTTGTATGCTTCTAATTACTTTAGTTGCAAACCCAGAAAACCAGGCAAGGGCCTTGCAGTGCTCTTCAGAAACAGAAAAGCAGTTGAACCCAGGAAACCATAAGCAAGTTGCAAATTTTCGAAAGCTGGGGTTTGTCTGATAAGTGGATGCAGGGCACACAAATGTCTCTAAACTTAATTACTGTATGCAGAACACAAAGGTTTAACGTTTCTAACCAGCACATGATGAGCGCAGCCATCACTGAGCCTCCATGGAAGGCTCTGGGTGGCCGGCAGGGCCAACCGCTGGGCTTGGTGTTCTACGTCTGGGGCTTTCTGTCTCCCTCAAACGCAAATATATAATTCCAGGCCACTCTTCCAATACATCACAGTTATTTTGGGCACTTCAGTTGTTTCTCTATCCATTTTTCTTGCAAAATGAAGCATCATTACTGTGGGTTTAAGGTGCATATTAGTGCCTGCAAACTACCGATGCTTTTCTTTAATATTTTATCATTAAATAGCAAAATAACCTGATATGATCCTAATTTAGTGCCAATTACACTGCATTGATCAATGTGACCTTTTCATACTGGAGCACAAAAATCAATCCCGCTGTACAACAAATGTCAGGGCAGGAGAACAACATATAATCTGTGACAATCAAAACGTTACTTACAAATGAAATCACCAATGACCCGCGCACCAAGATGGTTTCTGCATGACGGGCGCTGTTTGTATTTGCAGCTCTTGTTGGGGAATTTTCTGTTGTAATCTCCCACTGTCAGCCCCAGTGCCACGGTGGCGTTCTCTGCTGGGGGTGTGAGCAGGCAGGTTGGACCTGCCGGTGCCAGGGAGAAACACCGAGAGCCTTCAAAGTGCCGGCTCAGTGGGAAACGTGAAAGAAGGGCCCCTCGCAGGCCTGGGCACCTGCCAGAGTGGCTCTCAGAACCCTGCACCTGCTGGTCCTCTCAGTCCAGGTGTCTTTAGGGGGCAGAAATTTGGGGAAACAGAATAATTCAGTAATTTTCACCATGAAACCTATTAATCGCCCTAGAACGTGCTGAGATACACGAATCAAGTATGGCCTGGAAAATGCCACATAGGGTTCTGAGAGCATAACTTAGTTGGCTTTGCTCCCTGATACACATGGGCTCCAAGTGCAGGTGTGCCTCCCGCAGGTGGGGACTGGCACTCTGCTCACTGCATCTCACCTGGTGGCCCCAGGGCTGAGGAGCAGCCTGAACAGGGAGGCCTGTTCCGAGGCCCCCGGCCCTGCCTGTTTACAGGACACAGGACTAGCCCCCTAACTTTTCTCGTCATCTGATACCATAGGCATGTATTAGGACTGCCCTTGGGGTCCAAGTATTTACTACCTGCAGAGTATTTAAAACAGTACGGTGCCTATCCTTGGACCCCAGCAAATCTTAGGTATCAGTATAGCCAATAAAAATCTGGATGGGTAAGTATTCATTGCATCCTTGTGTAGGGAAATAATTTTTGAATTTATATTTAGCTAAAATATAATAAAGTCACGTGTATTCACCCTTAGGAGACCTAAAATGCTGGCCTAGGCTTTGTATACAAACCTATAAAAAGTATTTAATTTCAGGAGTTATGGTCTTCAGCTGCTGTTTTACAAATGAGCCATAAATATGTTTCCAACTAAAGAGAGACAGCTCTTCCCAGTTGTCCAAAACCCACAAAATGTCCAAATGCCCGGCGCATCAGTGGTTTTCAAGCAGCTCAGGTTGGCAGGTGGCTCCCCTGATTTCTGGGCAGATAAACAGAATCTAAGGCAAGAAATGAGGGGGCAGCATTTCTCTGTCCACAGCTCTGGGCCTGTTTCTCTCTTAAGGATCCTAAAAATTGGTTGGAATGTCTGCAGGAAGTGGAGCCAGCAGGCTGGGAAGTTGCATCTGTAGGAGGCTAGAAGGATATGAGAATTAACAACTCCCAAACTTTGCATGGTGTGACAGAGGGGGTGGTGGCTGCACTGGGCACCCAATCCTGCCATTCAGGGCGTGCAGAGCTTCTGCCACACTGGTGAGTCTGAACATCGGAGAAAGAAGACATGTGGACAACGAAAGTACGTTCTACCTTGGATAAGGCGACCCCACCAGCCTCACAAGAGCCCAGGCCTCCAGGGTCACTTTAGCTTCCTAACTGTCAGGGGGACGGCCCCCTCCCCACCACGATGTCACCTCTTTCTGTGCACTGTGGAAACCAGTTCTGGCTCCCACAAGTCCCGGCCTCCCCAGTTGTCCCTGCCAGGGGCAGGAACCCAGCATCTTGTTGGGGCCGCTGGGTAAAGACCAGACCTGAGTCTTCCAGGCTCAGGCTGGATCGACTCCAGTTTAATGTAAAAGAGCCGTGTGGGCAGATTGTTGAGGCGGCGCCCTTATTATTATTTTTTTTAACCATGTTTCCGATGCAATTTGTAGCTTAACAGCCACACTATAAATGACATGATTAAGTTTTATATATTTCTGTATATTTGATGTATTTACCCAAATGCAGCTGTCGCTGCTTATACTGTTTCAGATGTTTAGAATGAAATCAATTGTTTGGAGTAATCACACATTCCAAGGGGAAGCTTTCTTTTTCCATTTTTGTTTACAAAAAAATGCTCTAATATAAACAGGAAATACCCCCAAAGCATCTTAAGAATTTATACATGAGCTTCAATAAAACCAGTTTTTATTTTCAGAAAATGTAAATATCAAAAAAAGTAATCACCATCAGGAAATTGGTCTTTTTATAATCTGTTACTTTCTAGTTTTCGATGAAATTTAGCATCTATTCTGCTGAGACTTCTCAGTGCCCTCCTCCCTTTGGTGAGGGCCGAGTGTGCTGCCTGCTGCAGGGACCCAGCCTTTGCAGACACCCAGAGCCTTTGTCTGGGTGTCCGAGGAATTCACCAGCACATTCCATTTTGTGTCCTGGCATTGTGGAAAGGCATCTTAATTAGAAAAATAACTCCATTAAAAATTATATTTATATATACAAAACCTTGTACTCTGCTCACTCCTCCCTTTGCTACATTTATAATTAACCTTGTCAGAAACATGCAGATGAAAAGGAAAAGACTTTACTGTCCAAATGATTGGTCTGTGCCAGACTGGTCATCCAGCCATTTGGGCACTGAGAGTCCGACTGTCAGATGAACGTCTGAGTGTTTCATTCTCACCCAGACGTTTTCAGAGTGTGCAGCTTACGTTACTAATATTTATGAGATTGGTTATATTTAATATGGCCAATATTATATTTTCTTGTATTCACAGACACTCCAATATGAATGATCATGATTATAATTTAAAAGAGTCAGCTAAGAGTAAATATATTGAATTATTTGGTTAAAAAGAACTATGGGATAGAACTGCTGAAATATATAAAGAAATTCTTCTTCTTTTAAAAGCAGTAATGCCCAGGTAATTTTAGAAGAAATGAGGTAGGATTAAGGAGAAAACAATGCAATTGAGAATAAAAAGCAATAACTGATATTAAAGCAGATTGAAATCGCTGCAGACCTGAGAGATGCATTATAGTTCCTATTTTTATAATTCCAAATTTCTTTAGATAATTGAAATGTATTTTAATATATACTCTTTTGAGAAGAAAAACCACTTGGTATGGTTTGACAATTTTCTTTTGTTTAATGAGGACTTTAACTATTCTTTTCATTTTTAGGTATGTCAGATTAATCAATTCCACTAACTGCCCAATGAGAAACTTGTGTCTTCTTTATATTTACCGTCCGATCACGTGGCCTGCACAGGTTGCTTGCAAATTCTTACAGTTTAAGCACATAATTATATATATATATAAAATATAAAGACATACTTGATAGTTTTTAGCAGTACTATTTTTCTCTAAAGTTACCTGATTATTGTCTTTCTATAAATGCATTTATTTTATAACAGTAAAAATACCGATTGGGAAATATTTTTCTTGGGTTCTATTCATTTTGCATGTGTCTGCTCTCTCCCAGGTGACCATACAACCTTCCTAAATTTAATTGCCATACACTGTATCAAACGAATCATTGTGCAAGTAATAAATCATGCCCTATTAAAGAAACTAAATTTTCTAGACCTTAAGATCGGAAAATTATTAACCTAATTCTTTACAAATTGCACAGAAGATAATATCTGATAATCCATTAAGCACAACTTAATCAATGTCTTCCATTATAATGAAAAATGGACTGATAAGAATTCCAGCCCTGTTGATTAAAAGAGTATAATGTAATAGCCTCTATGAATTTCAGGTTACTGGAAGTGAATATCTTGCTAATATAACAAGCCAATAAATTAGATTATCCTTCTCCATTTGAAAATATATTAATGGCACAATAAAACAAACTTTATTATAAATAATAACCCTAAAATGCATAATTTGTATTAGGTTCACAGTAGTATTTAAGTAGAAAAAATGATTTTACATAGTGTCTTGATTCTAGAAGGGTGTTTGGTTTTAGGTTATAATAGTTTAAACTCTGTTTTTTTTTGTTTTTTTTTTTTTAGAGACAGTCTTACTTTGTTGCCCTGGGTAGAGTGGCGTGGCGTCACAGCTCACAGCAACCTCCAGCTCTTGGGCTTAGGCGATTCTCTTGCCTCAGCCTCCCGAGTAGCTGGGACTGCAGGCACCTGCCCCATCGCTGGCTATTTTTTTGTTGTAGTTTGGCAGGGCCGGGTTCGAACCTGCCACTCTTGGTATATGGGGGCCGGAGCCCTACTCACTGAGCCACAGGTGCTGCCCCACTCTGTGTTGCTGTTGTAAACAACCTTTGAAATGAAGTTGATGTGTGGATGTACATGTTTGCATGGCCCTGGAACCTCCATCTGGCTGTAAGTACACTGAATAATACGGCACAAAATTCAGCGACTTTGTCCTTGTCAGGTTAGTGCAAAATTTTTTAAATGACATATTTCTTTTTTTTTTTTGTTTGCTATTTGAAAATGACTCAGATATTTAATCAATATCTAGTATTTAATTCATCATAACTTTAAGACTGTAAATTACATGAAAAGTTGATTTAGAGATATTTATTTAAATGACATATTTCAACATGTAATTTTATTTCAGATTAAAGGAGATTTTTTTTCTCTACTCATTTTTTAAAGTGCAAAATGTTATGTCCTTAAGTCGCATCTGTATCATTTCTTCCTCATAATATTAACCAAAGTAATTTGTCTGGGTTAGCCTTAGCTGTCTTTTTTTCTTCTGAGCTCTGCATACATATTCCAGCTTATCTGTATAACTTTTTATACACAGTATATGTGTCTGTGAAATTGAGCAATGTACATATAGCTTAGCAATTTTTAAATTATAAATTATTTATACTTATTCTGATGGTCCAGAAATTGGTTTTAGGAAGAAACATTCACTTATATATACCCAGTATGCAAAAACAGCATGAGCAAAAGGGTATATCTGTGTCTAATATGTGTACGTAATTGCTCTATCGAGTGTGAAAAGGTTTGTCAGCTTACTTTTCTTCCTCTCCATTAAAGGACAAATTTTATTTATTTGTATAAGTACAAATATTTTTTTCAGTTATCATAAATCTTTGACTATGATTTTATAGATGCAATTTTCCATTTAATAAAGTGCCAGGATATTAAAAACAGTATTCTTAATGAAATGCATAACAGTTAAAGTTTTTATATAGCAAGGCACTAAAATTAGGTAAATTTCGTTTTCCTGGCAAGAGACAAGAAACTTCTTCTGTGCTGAGTTAAGTGTGATAAACGTCAGTCACGGGAAATGGAGCGATTTTCCCCCTTAAGAGGAAGTGATGGTGTCTAAATAGTTCTCCCTTTCAGTTATAAAAAGGTCTTCCCGTCTGAACAGAGAACGCTATTCTACTAGTTCTATTTGTTTAAGAAAATAGGTCTAAATTGATGAAACTAATCATTTTATCCTAAGTGCTCTTTTTAAAGACAACTGCTGATTCATGTCCCTTTGTTGCTGTAGCTGAGCCCGAGACGCTACAAAATAACCATCTTGCCAGTTGTCACAACTATTTGCTCATTCTTTAATTAAACATAATATAGAAAACAGTATAATTCACATCTAATTAGAAATCAACTTCTCTGCACTGTGAACTCTTTCCAAAACCCATCTCCAGGATCATTGCTTAATGTCTGTAATGTCTATCAAGCTTACTTTTTTCTTTGCCAACCTAGAGTTCAGATCTGAAATTAATGCACCTATTTCTTGATTTTTTTAAAAGAAATTCTTTTATTTTTTTTTTTTTAAGCTACATAGCATTCCTTTACAAGAGGTAATGATGATGATGTTGGTAGCGGAAATTGCTGCAACCAGGCTGATTTTATTAGAATGACTCTGATCAGGAATGTGAATCTACTTAGTACTAGAATTAAAACAGGTTTTTCCACTCAAGGGAACAGATAATGGATACACAAATACCCTGAAATCACAGTGACTTAGCACTTTTAAACTTTACCTAATCGTCGAGGAGATTTTTAAATGATTTTCAAGTGTATTAATTTTGTATCTGTCATATCTCCTTATCTAGTTCTTTCACAGTAGAAATATCTGAAGACATGTTTGGGTGATGTGTCTCTTACCTATTTCACAGTCCTAGAAGAAAGGCAATTGTTACCTTGCCTTCAAGATGCAGAAAATGGAAACAAAAATAAAGTAGGTTTTCTGGGGCCAAATAGGAAGCAGAAGGGTGTCAAAGTCACTTACTCAGCAAGCATTCACGGAGTCCTATTAAACATGAAGTGCCATGTTCTAGGGATGAACATCCTAGCAAGGAGCCTCCAGCTCCAGCAGTCAGAGGGTCAAATAGGACCCTGTCCAGGCCCCCTTTGGCCAAGCCCTCTAGCAGCCAGTAGCCATCACAGCACAGGGCGGGAGGCTACGGCGGAGGCAGAACCCCGAGGATGCTGACGGGAGGTGGATGGAAGGAGAGAGGCCCTTTGTGAGTGGACCGAGGGGACGGGCAGGTCTACAGCCACGTGTGGGAATGTGCTGTCTTGGTAGTTGGCATTTAATGCTGGGTTTGCCCTGGTGTTGTGCCAGCACTGGGGATCCGCAGCAGGTGGGAAGAATGCACTGAGCAAAGCAGAAACACAGATGATGCTGGCCTTGAAAACAAGCGAGGTTAGGGAGGTTCGCTTGGGAATTGCTTCTGCAGGGAAAGACGTATGGGTCTAGATTGGGGGAGTTCTTCTCTCCTGCAGGTGCCTTCCCCTGCGGCCCCTTCTTCCCTCCTGTCCTCCCCTGCAGGTCCCGCTGATCCCAGTCTGTGATGCTAGCTGCTGCACTTCCAAAATGCTTTTTCTTTCCCTGAGTATTGAACTCTAAAGAAGAAAAGTTGCTGTATTAATCCAGTCATTAAATTAATTATGCCTCTGACTTTCACTTATGTCATCTGAATTTCCCTGCGTTTGGGGGGCCTATCAGGAAAAGCAGGAGAGGCCACAGCCTCTCGCCAGCAGGAGACGTAGGGCCACAAGCTGGCACCGAGACCTTCTCTGTGCAGGGTGGGGAAGATATCAGCCCAGGATGGAGGAGGGACATGGGCTCCCAGGGCTGGAACCTTCCAGCAGGGAGAAGTAGCTGCAGGGTGTGCCCTCCGGTGTCCACATGAAGATGGCATGGCAGAAAAGCAGGAGGGAGGGCGGGCAGCTGTTCCTGCCTGCAGGTCCTTCATCTCTGAAGAGCGTTCGGGGCACTTGCTGTTTCCTCCTTGGAACACACAAATGAACCTGGTCACAGACAGACGCACTTCTGTGTAGTGGGTGAGACAGGCCCTGCCTGGGGCTGGAGAGCCACTGAGAAGTCTATTCAAAACCTGTGCAAGTGTCAACTCGTTTGGGAGAGGGCAGTTAGTTATGCAAATGTCTCAGTACAGGAACAGACAAAGTGACTATGTGTGGGGTTCCCGGCCTCCAAGGGCCGCCTAGAAGCCATCCCACTTGGAGAATGTCTCTCTGATGACTTGGACAAAGACCTAGGGACAATTCCCACACGAATGGGCGATTGTTTATTTCACTTGAGTCGGAGTTAATTGTGCTGAATAGCCTCTCCTGGTGGTTCTGTGCCGGGCCCTCTGGCACAGATGTCACCAAGTCCCTCTAGCGTGCTCTGCACTCACACTCGGCCTGCTCTGAGATGACCTCAGAGAGGAAACCACCCATTCATAGCTGAGCAGAATTGATCTCTTTCTTTCATGAATTAGGAGATGACAAAGCCCCCCCCCCCCATCAGCCACGTATTTCTATGAACAGAAACAAAAGACATTTTTCTGGGAAAAGCAAAAAGGAAAAAAAAGTTAAAGAAAAACAGTTAGGAAGTGGGAGCTAACATCACTCACTGTTAGAAACAGCATGAAGACGGGGGAGTTCGTGAATTGTGATGGGGCGAAGCACAGCCATCATGATGTTTGTAAAATAATTTCTGTAGTTTTTTGAAAAATAATTCCATTATAGCAGCATTTATTACGCTATACATTTCAAGATTTAAACAAACATGGAGCTGCAGCTCAGGGCTCCCCCTTGCTCTGTCCCAGCCATGACAGCAGCGTTTTCCTCTTCTGGGGGCTTAGGTGCCTTCCCTGGGGGAGGGGCCGGATGGGAGCCGCAGACGTCAAGGTTCCCCGTGTGGGAAGGGCCACGGCTTTGTGTGTTGCAGTTGTGCGAGCAGGAGGTAATTTATTTTATTCATTTATTAGTTTTTGATAATAAATCAAATAATTCTGTGGCACCAGATACAGTGCCCTGGCCTCATCATAGCTCAGAGCAACTTCAAATCCTGGGCTCAAGTGATCCTCTTGCCTCAGCCTCCTGAGTAGCTGGGACCAGGCACCAACCACCATGCCCAGCTAGTTCTTCTGTTTGTAGTAGAGATAGGGTCTCAAACTCCTGAGCTCACTCAATCCACCCGCTTCAGTCTCCCAGAGTGCTGGGATTACAGGTTATATTTGGATTTTCAATAAAGGAGGCAAGTGATTAACATGTTTAAAAGCTGATTTCTGCCTGTGGCTCAAACCTTCTATGTGCAATGTGATGCCTTTCTATGCTTGGGAGAAAGAAGAGCTGCATTTACGGGGCAAGTCGGGGTCTGTAGCCACCTGCCCTCCTGTTTTTCTTTCACAGAAATATCCTTTTGAGTATTTTTACTGATGTGGAAGCTGAGGCTCAAAAAGGTTTAATAATTTACTCAACACTGGGTGAGTGGTGAGGTTCAGGTTCCGTGATTCTTTTGTCTGAAAAGCCTTCACCTTTCTGTCCTATTATAACACCCAGACCACTGGAGCGTGTTCTGTGGGCACATGAGTGTTGACATGCATGGTGTTAGCTGTCACTCACTCTGAGTGTGTTATAAATTTTATTAATTTTCACAGAAGCCTTCAGATACAGATATCCATATTTATCAAGCTTGATAGATAAAGAAACTGAAGCCCAAAAAGAAACTTGCTTAAGTTCACGTTTGAGGTCAGTTAAGAGGAAGAGGAATGATTCAAACTCACTCAGTAGGTTCGAGAGCCCCTGGGGCACGTCCACAGACCCCCTGTCTTCTTGCTGCCCCCAGGAGATGTTCTGGGGTGCGAGGGCTCCCAGGCACCTCTGCTTTCTCGAAGATTCCCAGTTACTCAGATGTCCGTGGAGGCTGCTGCTGCCACAGGTGCTCCACTCCCATCCTTCCCCGGGTCAGGGTCAGGGCTCTCTGGACGTTGTCTGCCGGGAAGGCGTGCCACGTGGACGGCCCCTTCCGAGACCTCCACCCGTGACTCTCTCTTAAACCCAGCTCCCGTGCTGGACCTCAGACTCGACACTGAAGACATGCTTTATTGCTTTATTTGTTTCTCATCTAGTCTGGAGACCCTGCCTGGCCTTCCGGGACGGTTTTGTCCAGCAGAGCGTTTTTGCTTTCACTGTAGCTACTTATTTTTACAGCTTTATCTTTGCCTTTTTATTGAGTAATTTTTTTTCTAGTTTATTTCACCTTGTTTGTTTGTTTCTCTTTTATCTGTAACTTTTTCACGGGGAACGAGAAGTGACAGCTGCAGGTCTGAAGACAGCGAGACCGTGGCAGACCCCAGGCAGCGGGATGGTGGCAGACCCCAGGCAGCGGGACCGTGGCAGACCCCAGGCAGCGGGATGGTGGCAGACCCTAGGCAGCGGGACGGTGGCAGACCCCAGGCAGCGGGACGGTGGCAGACCCTAGGCAGCGGGACCGTGGCAGACCCCAGGCAGCGGGACGGTGGCAGACCCTAGGCAGCGGGACCGTGGCAGACCCCAGGCAGCGGGACGGTGGCAGACCCTAGGCA
>CAUYPK010049641.1:0-15120 GCA_963574355.1 Loris lydekkerianus | reverse complement strand
GAAAGAGGTAAAGTCTCCGTCTTTCTTTAAGGCTGCATAATATTCCATGGTATACATGTACAACAATTTGCTAGTCCATTTGTGGGTCGATGGGCACTTGGGCTTCTTCCATGACTTAGCAATTATGAATTGGGCTGCAATGAACAATCTGGTACAGATGTCTTTGTTGCCTTGAACCAGCATCCATTCCCCTCTTTGTCCCCAGTATGAAATCATCTTCTCCTGGAACCCCCGTGCCCAGGGAAAACACTGAGAAACCTTATGGATGTGCCAAACATTATCAACAACTGGGTCTCCCAACATGTAACAAAATCAATGGGTCTCCCAACATGTAACAAAATCAATGTTTAAAATAGCACACGTTATGACTCCAATATCTCTCCACTAATTTTTCATTCTATTTTCATGTCCAAACTTAATATTTTGACTTCATTGTATTGAAAGATCTAAGCTCCAATTCCGTTCAACGCTATAGGCATTTGCTGGGCATTTGTGAGGCAGCCTGCTGGGTGTTAGGAATAGATGTACGAAAATGACCATGTTCTTAAAGAGTGTCTTTAAGGGTGTGTGTTCTTACAGTCTTCCAGTATGATGAGGGATGATGTGTGCTATCTCCATAATTTGTTCTCCTTTCCAAAAAACCCTGCCTTTTAGTAAATACCTCTACAATAGCTTAGACATATAACAGTATAGCGTTGAATAACCCTTCCTTACTTGCATTTTAAGCAAAGCTTTACCAAGCACAAAATTAAAAATTCTGTGATCAAAGCTTATCTTCTCAACATCTTAAAACCAAATGAGAGACACGGTGGGACCCTGCTATCACCACTTGGGAGACTGAGGTGGGAAGACAGCTGAAACTCAGCCAGGACAACGTAAGAGACTGTCTCTAAAGAGAAAAGCTATTTTAATAAAAATATATATATATAAGAGATGAGCAAAACTTTATGTAAGAAGCTTGCAGGTTTGTATTTATCAGATTTAAAAAATATTAAAACTTGATATTTGAACCCAATTCAACTAAGAAAGTAAACATTTATAGATGATTTTGTCCATTTTCTTTGATTACTCAGAAATAATTCCACATATTCCTGTTACTAGACTTTTTAAAGTACTTATTTAAAAACAAAATTGATATAAAATTATGTATATATATATATATATATATTTTTTTTTTTTTTTTTTTTTTTTTTTTGCTGGGGCTGGGTTTAAACCCACCACCTCCAGCATATGGGGCTGGTGCCCTATTCCTTTGAGTCACAGGCACCACCCAATATAAAATTATTTTTTAACCAAGTCCTATGAACGAAGGGTTTCAATATTGTGGGGGCTAGCTCCCAATGTTCAAAGAATAAAAATAATGAGGATGGTAAAAAGCATGTGGTTAAATATATCATTTGCTTTGAGTAAGGATCTGAAATCAAAACAGTTTTCCCTCAATTTTCTTAAGAAACTAGAGAAGTCCAAGCAGGAAGAATCATGTTATGATCTACTCAGATCCAGATGAGAATGGCTCGTATTTCAAATACTTCACCCACTTTTCTTCCAAGATTGCAGGAGCTATAGCAGAACTGTGTTCTTGAGGGGAAACCTGGGAGGGCTAACACTTTAGAAATAGACTCAACAGATATTAGTTCATCTTATCAACAAAACTGCTTGAGAGATCAAAACTTTTGGCCCCCTCTTTGTCTATAAAACGCCCAGCATGTTTGGCCTTTGTTTTTACCTGAAATGATGCATTGTTTTCATAGTAACCACGGTTGTGTTTTCTATAGCCCTTAGAAAGGCTCGAGCCTCCTTGGGAAAAGCCAGGAACTAGAAAGGGAATAAAGTAGAAATGGCCACAGTGCCATGGGGCTTAGGCCAATGTAAAAAGCCACAAAAAAGACAGAAGCTCTCTCTTTTCCATAGCAAGATTTCCCCCCTCCCAAATGATGAAGTCTTCAGCTGCAATAAAGAAAGCCACGTATCTGAGCAAACACCTGTGTTAACAACTAAACCCATCCTGTCATTCCGTGTCCTCCATCCAAATGTCCAACCTTCTTCCCACCTTGATCCAACCTTCCTCCAAGGTAACCTTAGCTGGAATTCCCATTGCTCTATGGCAGCGGTTCTCAACCTGTAGGTCATGACCCCTTTGTAACAATGAAAATATATCCTGCATACTAGATACTTACATTATGATTCATAACAGTAGCAAAATTACAGTTATGAAGTAGCAACAAAAATAATTTTATGGTTGGGGGTCACCACAACTTGAGGAACTATATTAAAGGGTTGTGGCTTTAGGAGGTATTAGGAAGGCTGAGAACCACTGCTCTATGGAATTACAATTAGTGTACAGGTGCTTTTTCTTGTGATCATATTGGTGTAAAGGACGGGGCGGCAGCAGCCTGTACTTGGCAAGTGGGGAGAGGGTGTCTGCACCATTTAACCTGGACTGGACCCTTTCTGCCCCTTGGTTGAGCTACTCTCTTACCACCATAAAACTATAGCGACTCCACAATTTCTTCTTTTTCATCCTGTTTATTTTTCCTCTCTGTGTCCAAGTCACACATGTTATTACTAATTCTTTTATTTTTATTTCAATTAATATGTAAAAATCCCTAAGCATATTTAATCTCATAATTATAAAATCTCACAATTTACATAATCTTTTACCAAACAATGACTCTATTGCCAATCTTCCATGAGGGAACCGTTCTAAGAGCACCCATGTATTCAAACAATTACTTCTCACAAAACTCCCATGGGGTAGTCGCTGATATCATTCTCACTAAAGAGCACACAGAGGGATGAAAAGGTTAAGTAACTCTCAGCTAGTAAGCTTTGGCGTTTGAATGCAAACACAAGCACTCTAAAGGCGAAATCCGTACCGATAATTACCGTATTTACACTCCATGTAGTAAATCTCTTCATTTTAATACAAACTAAAGTCCAAACAGCATTATTTATCAACCAATAGGACGTTTGAGACTCCATTGGAAGCAAGACCTCTAACACATTTAGATGACCTAAAGAACCAAAGGTGTGCGTTTTGATGTCTAGACAGGGGGACGGGGTGGCCATAATCGCCTCTCACTAATCACTGTCCCCCACCCCTGTCTCCATGCAGCCACCCTTTCCCAGGAACCTCTCAAAGATGCATTTCCAACAGCCCCTGAGGAATATCCAGAAGGTCATCTGACCTCATTCCCCTGTGATAATCACGAATCCAAGTTAGACCCATCACATTCTCTATCTCAGAGACTTTGGAATTGAACTTAAGAAATTCACTTGAGCTCTAAACTTGAAATGGATTTATGGGTGGATTGGGGTGGTCATTTTTTTTTGTTTGTTTTCTTGCTGACATTTTAAAATGTATTTTAACAGACAAAAGTTGCATACACTTATGGTACACAATGTGATATTTGGGGATAGATACCCATTGTGGAATAAATACATCAAAGAAGTTAATGTATACATTACCTTTTATGTGATGAAAAATACTTCTGTGGGAGAACATTTAAAACCTACTCTCTCAGCAATTTTCAAATACACAACATCCTATTATGATTAGCTATAGTTACCACGAGGTAGTACAGATCCCTTGAACGTATTCCTTTTATCCAACTGAAACTTTGTATCCAATATCTTAACTCTCCCACCTTTACTTCCCCAATCTCTGGCAACTACAACTCTATTCTCTGCTTCTGGGAGTTTGACATGTTTCTAGATTTCACAGGAGTGAGAACATGTGATACTTGTTTTTCTAGGGCTGGCTCATCTTCCCTAACATAATGTCTCCTAGGTTCATGTGTATTGTTGAAAATGACAGGAATGCCTTCTTTATGGTCATATAGTAGTTCTATTTTTTAATTTTTCAAAGAATTCCCACACTTTTTTTCATAACAGCTTAGTGATGTAGACTCAGGGTGACCATTTTCTGACATATGATGGAGAAACACAGAAAATAATAAATTACATCTACAGAAAGAAATGGAGCTACAGCCCCATTTGCCCCTCATGCAAGGAAGAAAATAACATTAATTTTTAAATTCATAACGTCCAGTTCTACTTCCCCAAACCTGTGTGTATTTCCTGATTTTGAGTTCTTAAGACAGTTTGATTCTCCAAGATAATTATGCACCCACACATATGCACACACAAACACACTTTTATAAAACTTCTAAGTTTTAATTTTTGTTCCTTGGAATCAAAAACTACTAGAAAGAAGAATGAAAGTTACTATAACATAAAGTGGCAGCAAAGCCAAGCTCTCTGTGGAACCTACCCCTCACAAACAAATGCTAACATTTCTATACTATTAATTCAGTCAACAAAGATGACGCACTTAAAAAAAAAGAAAAAATCAGTCACCCTGTAATTTACTATTCCCTTGGTTGGCCAAATAGCCTGTTGACCTTTCTTTCATAAAAATAGATAAATGCTCACCTTCTGCGTGCACTGGTCTGCTGGGCAGAGGTCTTCGGGATGGCTTCAGAGTCATATATTAAGGTGAAGACATAATATGTAGTCTAGGAGACCATGTCAGAGTTAGAAAATTCATAAGGTCAAGATTCAATAGTCAGAAATCTGAAGCGACTCTAAGATCCACGTTAGTCAGAAGGTTCCTACCGACCAACCCCTTTGAGATCCTATCTGCATCTGGTTTATAAGGTGTCACACATGGGTCTCCAAGGGACACCTAAGGAGGAACACGGTCTCCCTAGCTCAAGATGTAAATTTGTGTTAGGAGCCTTATGTAGTTCTTTCAGTCATTAAATAGTTTACAGCACTGTTTGAATAATTATTTCTATACCACATAATGTGCTAATAAAACGTGGGGTGACTTGTATAGTGTTGCGCGTATGCTTCTCTGGGGTCAGAGGGATGAGATCCTGACAGTGCTGCCCCCAGCAGCTGGTGACCTTCAGCATATTGCTCAACTACTGAGAGCCTCAGTCTTCTAGCTGTGAAATGGGCAGACTATGGCAACTCCTCTGTGGGGTCGCTGCCGCGATTAAATGCGATGATGCTTTTAAAGTTCCTGGAGAAGCTCCTTGCATGGTGGAAGTCTCCATGACGTCACTCACAGTCACCATCTGCCCCACTAAGAGGTCTCCACCTCTTTTCTTTGCAGCTTGTCAAATTCAGGTAATAAAAATCGTGTCTATCCTACCTACTAACCAGTTTGCATCTGTCTACCGCTTATGATCTATTTGATAGTTATAATCCCATCTTTTCTCAAGCTCCACGTTTAAGATGAAAGCTTCCTTTTTTAGAGTTCCCTTTTCCCACAGATTCTATTTTCTACCCCCCTTAAATCCTAGATTTCTAGCACTGTGGGGATCACAAAATGAAGAAATCCTTGAGCACTGACATGGAAGGAAGGAGGTTTCTTTTTCTGCTCCCTGTTGAGAATCCTTCTTTCCGTCACATAAATTGGTGGCCCATGGGCTCATCTCAAAAGCAAACATTGTCTGATCAGGTTAATACGCCAACATTCTGAGGTGAGAGGTCCGACACCTGAAAGGGGCAAGCCTGAACCCACGTTGCTGTGTAAAAAGGCAGTGTTAACACATGGGCTGGGTTGTCCTTGGGACCTAACACCCATGTTAGGGCAGGAACGCTCAGAGCAGGGAAAATATATAATTTTAGAGACTGTCACCTCCAGATGTTGTTGGCTATGTTCATATTTTGTTACAAAAATGCATTTTTGTATGCAATTCATTCATACACTGTGGTTAATTCTTCTACAGTTCCAATCATTATTCTGAAAAACCAGATGTGTGTAGGGGGTTCATATGGCAGTCACATTATGGCGTTTTGCTGTTTTAATCTCCAGTGTTCTCCCTAATTAATATGAAACACTGGGTAGGTAAGAGGATATTTTCTGTACCAAGTCAGTGCTAATCATTTCAGACAACCATTGTAAAGAATGTCTGCTTTAACTCTTGTGAACCAAGTGTTTGCTTTTTCTTCCCGTATTGTGTCAAAACAAAACTTATTTCTTGGGTTTGGTACAGGTAAATATGTATAAGCTCTACTGCTCATAAGTGAAATAAAAATTAATTCCTTCTCCTTGAAACCAGTTTCTACCACGCAGCATCCAGTAATTGTTTAATCACAGGAAACTTTTGAAAAGTGGAAGGTTATACCGAGGAAGCAAGAGTAGGTAAGAAAAGAGTAAAATAATCGCATCTCAGAAAAAAGAAAAAAAAAATCAAACACCCCGTAATTTACTCATATCCCTCACTTGTCTTTCCATTTGGACATAAATAGAAAATGGTTATATTCCATTTCCATTGAGAAGCAGTTAATGTTTACACAGAAAAATAAATAAATGTACACTTGTGTTTAGGAACCAGATAGTGTAGTTGTCCTTGCTAATGTAAATCTTTTCAAGAAGTAGTAAGTTTGATATGTCATCTAATTAAACAGAGCAAGTCGAACGGGCCACTTAGAGAGAGGACGCACCAGAGGTCACTGTGAAGGGTTGTGACACAAGCTCCACAATGAATGATGGCTGAAAGTCATGTCCAAATCTTCCCTGGAAATGTTAAAGAGGAATAGAAATGCTATCTCAGGAAGAGAACAAAAGTGCATGATGAAGACAGTCAACATTATTTCTATGGTTGTTGCTATGAAGTCTGATGGGCTGAGATTGTCCCCCCTCCCCCCCCCCAGTGGTAAGATAGGACGTTTATTAGAAGTTAGACAGGAATACAGAAGAAGTAAAAAGCACCAGAGCTTCTGGAAACTTTTTTTTTTTTTTTTTGCAGTTTTTGGCCGGGGCTGGGTTTGAACCCACCACCTCCGGCATATGGGGCCAGCGCCCTACTTCTTTGAGCCACAGGCACCTCCTGAGGCTGAGATTTTTAAAGTGGTTTTAGCCAGGGACCACTGAGGATGTCATGGTTATTTTTAGTCCCAGTGAATCCTTTCCTGGTGCATGAGAAGGAAAGTTCTTCAAGTAGCAATCCTGCAAGCCTTTCTCCCTATTACAGGAGATGCCTTAGGAAAATAAAAGACCTGAGCAAACCTCCTTGAACATACGCTAGTAACAAACCAATGGGCAAAGTCACTAGTGTGCCATTAGTCTGTAAGATGCTTTCAGTAGGATGTACTTGGCCTATGTAGGGTTATGTGTGGCAAACACATTTGGAATCTATAACTTTATGGCACACAGCTCCCTGGAAAATACTAAAGAAGTTATGTGAGTGTATAAAATGAAAGATTCGTGTGAATTGTGTACCTAAAATTATTTCTCCCTATACCTGTTTTGTTGGAACATGTTCAAATACAGTGAGAAAGGACTTGGGGAGCTCTCTTGATGGTCCTCAGTTTCTTTTTCAATATTACCTACATGCTTTAATTCACAGGGAAAGGTTGATGGTACTCGGTGCTATGGTCTGAACATCCGTGTCTCTCCGATCTTTGTATGTTGAAACTTCATTGCCGATGTAATGGCATTACGAAATGAAGCCTTTGGCTCAGCACCTGTGGCTCAAGCAGCTAAGGCACCAGCCACATACACCTGAGCTGGTGGGTTTGAATCCAGCCCAGGGCCCACCAAACAATGACAGCTGCAACCAAAAAATAGCCAGGTATTGTGGCGGGTGCCTGTAGTCCCCACTACTTGGGAGGCAGAGACAGGAGAATCGCTTGAGCCCAGGAGTTGGAGGTTGCTGTGAGCTATGATGAAACAGCACTCTACCCAGGGTGACAGCTTGAAGCTCTGTCTCAAAAAAAAAAAAAAAAAAAAAGAAAAGAAAAGAAAAGAAAAAAAAGGAAGGAAGGAAAAGAAATGAAACCTTTAGGAGGGATTAAGTCATTAATCATGATTGACTCATAAAATTAGATTAGTGATCTTATAAAGGAGATGAAAGAAAGTTGTTCACCTGTTCTGCCACAGGAGAACCTGATAAGAGGCATCCTTTAGGAAGGAAAGAGCAAGGCTTTAACGGACTTCAAACCTGCCAGCAACTGGATCTTGAAATTCTCGGCCTTCCTAACTGTGAAGGATAAATTCCTATTATTTATAAGTTATGCAGTGAAAGGGATATTGTTATAGCAGCCTGAACAGACCGAGACCCTGGGTAAGAGCCTTGCTTCTGTCAATCTCGCTTAAATTGATCAATAATAAAATATACAAAACAACAGTTTAGTGATTGTTATTGGAATAAATGCAATTAATTCACTTCAATTAGTCATATGTGTTACTTTACATTTAAACTTGTAATTATGGAACAGTATATGGACCAAAATACTCTTGGTTAAAAGTGCACCCATGCTTTTGTACAAGCTTAAAAAATAATCTGGAAGATTCTATATCTTAAACTATAGTAGTGGTTGTCTTTTTAGGTTGAAATTCAGTGGAAGAGATCCAAGAATTGTTTTCTTCTTTTATACACTTTTCAAATGTAATCATGTATTATGAAAACAAAATCTAACAAAGACACATTTAAAGTTAAAGAGATGGCTTGGCCCCCATAGCTCAGTGGCTGGGGCACTGGCCACATACTCAGAGGCGGGCAGGTTCGAACCCAGCCCAGGCCTGCTAAACAACAATGACAACTACAACAAAAAAAAAATAGCCGGGCATTGTGGTGGCACCTGTAGTCCCAGCTACTTGGGAGGCTGAGGCAAGAGAATCGCTTAAGCCCAAGAGTTTGAGGTTGCTGTGAGCCGTGACACCACAGATCATTACTGAGGGTGACCTAGAGAGATTCCATCTCAAAAAAAAGTTAAGCATTGAGTATTTTACATGCAATGAAATGACTTTGAAGAGAATGACATATTCACACTGGCCCTCCTCACCCTCAGCATCGTCACAACCCTCACCATCCTGTTTATTTCTATTTTCTGTTGCAGGTGCAGTAATATCGAGTAAATCCTGGATTTCACAGCTAAGCAGATTCAAATGCTAACAGTTTTTTAATTTTCTTTGCAAACTCTAGAGAGTTTTCCTTCAATTAACTCATTAAGAAATGTGAGAGCGAGGTGGTCATTACATTTGTAACAAAACTGAAAAACTGGGACTCTAATGAATGTTTGATATTTCAAAATGACTACAGAAGTGGACAAGAAATTTTAGCCCAATAATTCCATTCTCACAGCCATGCCCTGGAGAAGCTCTCGCACATTCACATAAGGAGATCAATACAGCCATATACACTGCATCATTCCTTGTACAAATTCCTACACACAAATTCAACTCAAGCACAAACCTAGAGAATGTATCTTGTCAGTAACCCAGGGACTGCCTGTAATGTCAATCCTCAGGAGATTTAAGGTAGAGAGAACATTTACTACACAGAAGAAACAAAATTACCTTATCCTATTCAATAAATGCAATTGAAGATCTTAAATTTCTTAATCTCTTAAAATTTTTTGGTAACACAAATAGGTTACTTGTTTCTTTTAGTTGAGCTGGAAAACTATGAAGCCTTTCTGAAAACAAGCCCAGGTTCTTCCTAAGGCAGAGCTAAGATCCAGATGACCTTTTTCCTAGCCCTTGGCTTCCGCGGGCTGAGCATACAGAAAATCAAAAGCAGAAGAGAAAATCTAACCCGACAGTCCTTCCATGCAGAATGCTGAGAGGGACTAGCTGTTTTTCAACTGTTCAGGGCTCCCAGATTTCAAATGTCCGGATCTGTGCAAGGAAGTTCCATTCAACACTTGGCTGGACACAGTCCTTTGGGTCAAAGGAAGCTTCCAGAGAAAGACCAGCAAAGTCAGAGCCTTTATGCCAAGATTCAAGATACCAGGGTGAAAAGAACCATCTGTACCTCTTTATTGAACTGGGGGAAAGTAGCAGGAAGAGGAATGGCAGCTACATCTGTTGCCTAGAATTTATTAAGCTGGCGTACAGATATACAGAGCCGTAGAGATTTTTTTTCCTTATGACTGACACTCGCTATAATGATATCCTACATTTGATAGAACACAATAGCAGTGTTCACACACACCAGGAATAAGTTTCTTGTACCAGACAAACTCCTGGTGGGGGTAGGGGGATGAGAGACACCAATCCTGGGAGCGAGTATTCAGCAGCTAGGAAAGCTCCTAAAATAATTGAAACAAGATATTTTTATGTGGCTTGAAAGAAGTATTGAAAACACTACACATTATTTTTTAAATGGCGTAGTTTTTACTGTGTCAGCTAAAAACATTTTCTTCACGCTGCTGATAAAACAACGTGCTTCACAACAAAAAGAAATAAATAAAATAATCCTTCACAGAGTCAAAGACATAAGAAAGAAAGAGGTCTGGTTATGGAGTACAGGTTTCACATTTTCGTCCAAGGATTGTAACTTTGAAGAAAACCAAATGCAAGAAATGGGAAAAACTCTTAACCATTTGTTTTGTGACTTTGAGATTCTGTGTTATTTGAGCCTTGAAAAATGCAAATGAATAATATCCTTAAAGGGGAAATTAGAAGGACTGATAAAAATCTCCCTGTGAAAGTCAGGATGTTGAAAGGAGGGACTATTTGGGATTCTACTTGATTTCCTGAAAAAGGCTCAAAATAGCCGTGGCTTAACTGCTCAGAGAGAATGAGATGAGAGACAGGATGGAGAAGGAAGGAGAGAGAGCATGAGAAATTGGCCCATTTCAATACAGAGGCTGGGAAGTTCCATGAGCTGCCCTCTGGGCGCTGGAGACCCAGAAGAATGCCTAGTTATAATTCAGTCTGAATCCCAAGGCCTGAGAACCAGCGGAGCTGCTGGTGTAATGTCTAGACCAAGCCCAAGATGAGATGAGTGTCTCAGCTCCAGCAGTGAGGCAGAAACAAGGGGTGAATCCCTCCTGTCCTCTTCCACCTTCTGGTCTATTCAGGCCCTCCATAGTCTAATGATGACCACCCGCATGGGGTGGGGTACAAGCTTTCCTAATCCCCCAGTTCAAACACTATTCTCTTCCAGAAACACCCTCCTTGATACACCCAGAAATAATGTCATAAGGGCCAGGTGCTATGGCTAACACCTGTAATTGTAGCAGTCTAGGAGGCCAAGGCCAGTGGATTGCCTGAGCTCAGGAGTTAAAACCAGCCCGAGCAAAGAAAGACCTCCCCATTTTTACTAAAATTAAAAAAATTAGCTGGGCATCATGGTGGGCACCTGTAGTCCCAGCTACTCAGAACCCTGAGGCAAGAGAATCACTTGAGTCCAAGAGTTTGAGGTTGCTGTGAGGTATATGATAACCTAGCATTCTACCGAGTCAACAAAGTAAAACTGTCTCAGGAAAAGAGAGAGAGAGAGAGAGAAAGAGAAAGAGAAAGAAAGATCTTAGGGATAATTCCCACCAGAGAAATAAAATAAGAAAATAAAAGACCAGTTTCTTACTTTTTTTTTTTTGCAAACCTCATTGCAGATATTTTATTTGAGATGTGGGTAAATATTCAGCCAAGTTTAACTTAATGAATCTTCTTTCAGATGACTGCTTTCCAACGTGTTTTGTGTTATTTGTTCAACTCTTTCTGGTCAAAATATGTTTCTTAAAATCAGGCTCACATAGTTCCTGTCAAAGGAACACAGAACGAAAACAAATAGCATTCTCTAATCACTTCATTAACATGCACAAAAGTAAACTACACTACTTCAATGCAAAGATTCCATAACCCTTTCTTTTTTTCTTTTTTTTGAGACTGGGTCTCACACTCCATAGCCCAAGGTAGAATTCAGCAGTGTCATTCCAGCAATCCCCCTGCCTCAGCCTCCCAAGTTGCTGCAACTTTAGGCACACATAGCCACACCCCACTAATTTTTCTAATTTTGATAGAGACAGGGTCTCACTCTCACTCAGGCTGGTCTCAAACTTCTAGCCTTGAGCGATCCTCCTACCTCAGCCCCCAGAGTGCCAGGCTGGCAGGTGTGAGCCACCACACCTACAACTCCTCTTCTGTTAATACAGTTTCTCATCTGATTTTTAAAAGAATGAAATTTAAGTGCTGATTTTAGTAAAGCAAATTACTAGAAATCAAACTGGTAACAAGACTCTCAAAGTCATTACAGAAACCATATACTCATATATTCAAGTCACCCCAAAATTAGTAGAAGTCAGTTTAATCGCTTCTATTACTGAACCAAATGCTGTATTAATTTGCCTGGGCTGCCATAACAAAATGTCACAGACTGGGTGGCTTAAAGAACAGAAATTTACCTTCTCACATTTCTTGAAGCTAGGAGCTCGAGACCAAGTTATCAGCAAGCCTGACCTGCTCTGAGTCTCCCTCTGCCCTTTCACTGTGCACTCACAGGGTCTGTTCTCTGTACCCACATATGTCTGATATCTTGGTGTCCAAATTTCCTCTTATTATAAGGACACCAATCAGACTGAAATAGGGCTCCAACTAAGGGCTTTATTTCAACTCAGTAACCTCTATCTCTAGTACAGTTGCATTTTGAGGTACTTAAGAGTTAGGGCTCCATTACTCGGCACCTGTAGCTCAGCAGCTAGGGTACCAGCCACATGCACCAGGGCTGGTGGGTTCAAATCCGGCCCAGGCCTACTAAACAAGGACAACCACAACCAAAAAATAGCTGGGCACTGTGGTGAGTGCCTGTAGTCCCAGCTACTTGGAAGGCTGAAGGAAGAGAATCACTTAAGCCCAAGAGTTGGAGGTTGCTGTGAGCTGTGATGGCACAGCACTCTACCAAGAGTAACATAGTGAGACTCTGTTTCAAAAAAGAAAAAAAAGAGTTAGGGCTCCAACATATTAGAAGCATACAAGTCAGCCGAAAACATACATGTGCAATATAAGCAATAAACACATCTTGCTGGCCTTGTGTTCTCCAGCCAGAGAATGGAATTCTGTCTGGAATCCACCCTTTTCCACTTTGGGTCTGCCTGGGTTGAGAAGAGATCAAGCCTGCCTTCTGTATTAGGGTCCAGAACTAATCAGCATGGATTTCAGGACTAAATGGGAAGGAGGCTCTCTGGTTCTGGCTTGACTAGTGTTTTTCAACCTTTCTTATCTCATGGCACACTTGAACTTATAGTTAAACTTCCATGGCGCACTGAAATTATGTTAACCAAAAGAAAAGAGTAAAAATAAAGAATATACTTATTGTGCTTTGAAGTTCTTTCAAAAATAATTAATGATGTTTAAAATTTTCCACGGCACACCGAAGAGCCTCTCGTGGTGCACCTGTTGAAAGTCACTGGGCTAGACTTTTTGTCATTGTGCCGCAGCCAATTTTCCATCTGAGGGGGAAGCGTAGAAGTGGGTGGGGAAGAGGCAGGGCACACCTCACGGTTCCTCACCATTCACCATCCCACTGAAGGAAGCAACAAGATTGGACAGAATGTTCTATTGACATCAGCGACTCTTGAATCCAGCCACGTGTCCGAAACCGTCACAGTTCTCAGACTGTTCAGCTGTGTTTTCTAAAGTGAATTTCAGTTGGTTTCTTTCTCTTGGATCTGAAAAAGTCCTAACAAATCTAGTAATATCCCACATTATGTTAAAACGTCTTCGGGTTTTATACTGATGTTTCTTTTCTTAGAAACAAGAAGAAAAAAATGACATGTGTGTGTCATGGATAAGTTTAGGGGTAAGAAGGGCAGCTAAAGTTCACTGCAGACATAGCCTTGACTTCTTTGAAGCTGTGGAAGAACAAGATTCCCAACTTTCTACTAAGGAGTAAGCAGACCATTCTCTGAAATCTAGGACAGCCTTGCCTTGATTTGAAGACATTCTGAGGACCACTTTGCCTGATTCAAACGGTCCTCACCTGTCGCCTCCCATGGGCAGCACTTCGGTACTTTTCCCTAAAGAAGATTACATAATACGAGTAAGTTACACTTTTCTATATAATATAGCCACACGTTACTCCGTCACCCAAGGTCAACAAAATGTTGACAAAGGGCTGGCTTCAAGCATCCTGAAGCCGCCATTCCAGAAACCCGAGAATCAAGGCTCTCTTCCCTAAAAACAAGTATGCAAATAGTACATATATCCCTGGGCTGTTGCTTTGGAAACTTAATGAAGATAAATGTCATCGGCGTCTCAGAGTTGCACTCAACTGGCAGGACAAGCCATTCTTGTGTAAGCCAAGCCCCAAAGGTGCATTAGGTAGGGTGTTCATGATGTATCACAATCTAGTCGGAACACCACCTGGGCATGGCCAGTGTCTGTAAGAGAAGGAAACCTCAGGGAAGTTGGCTTCCACAGCCTTCAAACACAAAATGAAATAATGAAGTCCTAGAGTCTCTGCATAATGTATGTGCATTAGAGAGAAAACACCCCCATTAAACCGCAGCCTTTCAGAACATGAGGTCCCAAGTCAGAGCCCATTAGAGGCGGCAGAAGATGAATGTTTGCTCCAGGCAGCTGGAAGGAGTCAAAAAGAAAATACATTGTAAATCTTTCCGCTGCATGCCTAAATTGTAAACGATGACTTTCGCCATCACCCAGCAGTCTCCAGTAAGTAATGTCTTCCCAACAAAGAGATTCCAAAGTAGTCAGTAAATATAGAATATGGATAGTCTGACTTGCAGAGGGAGACTCGTGCATGTGATACACTTTATCCCCCAATTGAAACCTGACTGGAGTTTGAAGGAGGAGACATCTAGGGAGTAAATGGGAAGGACTCAGAGTCTGCATCAGGCAAAGAGGAGAAGTTGAACTTGACTCACGTGAATAATCCCTCAGAACCCTCCCTTTCCCGTGAGCGGGAAATGCTGGGGTTTGCAATGGCTGTTAGAACAGGGCCTACGGAAGGCCGAGACCTCGCAAAACTCCCTAGGTTTATCCAGAGAGACTGGAAGTATTTTAAAAATAATAATACCAAACATGGACAAGCTAAAACAATTTACTGTGTGATATTTGATAAAAGAGATACTTAGGGGAGGGAGATTGTCAGGAAACAAAATAGCAATGATAAAATATTCAAATCTCAAAATTTGGAAATCATCATCATACTCTGGGTGGGAAGGAACCATCGTATACCCAGGCATGAAAAACGTTCTTCAAATTCCATGTCAAGTCCCTCTGATTCCCAGTCAGTATCTGCATGAAGGAGGGTCTGCGGCTGTCTACGCTCAGGAAGAAAGCACGGGGGAGAATGTAGGGAAGACGGCACATCCACCTCACCTCCAAATATACACTCATCTGTTAAGGAAACTGAAGCC
>CAUYPK010049640.1:0-42121 GCA_963574355.1 Loris lydekkerianus | reverse complement strand
GATCCTAGTTATCAAGCTTTTGTCTGATTCAAATTACGCAAATTATCCTTTTCTATTGTGTAGGTTGTCTATTTACTTTGGTTGTTATCTCCTTAGCTGTACAGAAGCTTTTCGGTTTAAGTCCCATTTGTTTATTTTTGTTGTTATTGCAGTTGCCACGACAATCTTCTTCATGAAGTGTTTTCCCCAGGCCAATGTCTTCCAATGTTTTTCCTATGCTTTGAGGATTTTTATTGTTTCATGCCTTACATTTAAGTCCTTTATCCACCTTGAATCAATTTTTGTGAGTGGAGAAAGGTGTGGGTCCAGTTTCAGTCTTTAGATGTGGATATCCAGTTCTCCCAGCACCATTTATTGAATAGGGATTCTTTCCCCCAAGGTATGTTCTTGTTTGGTCTATCAAAGATTAGGTGGTTCTAAGATGTTAGTTTCATTGCCTGGGTTTCTATTCGATTCCAAGTTTCTATGTCTCTATTTTTGTTCCAGTACCATGCTGTGTTGACCACTACGGCTTTGTAGTACAGCCTAAAATCTGGTATGGTGATGCCCCCAGCTTTGTTTTTCTTACTGAGAACTGCCCTAGCTGTACAGGTTTTTTTCTGGTTCCATACAAAAGGCAGAATCATTTTTTCCAAATGTTGAAAGTAGGATGTTGGTATTTTAATAGGAATGGCATTGAATAGGTAGATTGCTTTGAGAAGTATAGACAGTTTAACAATGTTGATTCTTCCTAGCCATGAGCATGGTATGTTCTTCCGTTTGTTAATATCCTCTGCTATTTCCTTTCTTAGGATTTCGTAATTTTCTTTATAGAGGTCCTTCACCTCCTTTGTTAGGTATATTCCTAGGTATTTTATTTTCATTGAAGCTATGGTGAAGGGAGTTGTGTACTTAATTAGCTTCTCATCTTGACTGTCACTGCTATATACAAAGGCAACTGACTTGTGGACATTGATTTTATATCCTGAGACATTACTGTATTTTTTGATGACCTCCAGGAGTCTTGTGGTTGAGTCTTTGGGGTTCTCTAAAGTATAAGATCATGTTGACAGCAAAGAGGGAGAGTTTGACCTCCTCTGCTCCCATTTGGATTCCCTTTAATTCCTTGTCTTGCCTAATTCTATTGGCTAGAACTTCCAGCACTATGTTGAATAGTAATGGTGACAGAGGACAACCTTGTCTGGTTCCAGTTCTAAGAGGAAAAGCTTTCAGTTTTACTCCATTCAATAAAATAATAGCTATGAGTTTGTCATAGACAGCATTCAATCAGTTTTGGAAATGTGCCACCTATACCTATGCTCTTCAGTGTTCTAATTAGAAAAGGATGCTGGATTTTATCGAATGCTTTTTCTGCATCTATTGAGAGGATCATATGGTCTTTATTTTTGCCTCTGTTAATATGGTGGATAACGTTTATGTATTTGCGTATGTTAAACCAGTCTTGCATCCCTGGGATGATTATGATATATGACTTTTTTGATGATAAGCTGTAATCTATTGGCTAGGATTTTGTTGAGAATTTTTGCATCTATATTCATTAATGCAATTGGTGTGAAATTTTCCTTTTTAGTTGGGTCTTTTCCTGGTTTTGGTATCAGGATGATGTTTGCTTCATAGAACGTGTTGGGGAAGAGTCCGTCCTCCTCGATTTTTTTGGAATAATTTCTGCAGTACGGAAATAAGCTCTTCCTTGAAGGTTTGATAGAATTCTGGTGTGGCATTTTTTTGTTGGAAGCTTTTTTGTTTCTTTAATCTCAGTGCATGAAATTGGTCTGTTTAGAAGCTCTATTTCTCAGGCTAAGTCTAGGCAGAGGGTGTGATTTCAAATATTGATCCATTTCCTTCACATTGTCAAATCTCTGGGCATAGAGTTTCTGGTAGTATTCAGAGATGATCTTTTGTACATCTGTGGCATCAGTTGTTATTTTTCACACCCTTTATCATTTCTGGTTGAGATTACTAGAGATTTTACTTTTCCATTTCTAGTTAGTCTGGCCAGTGGGTTATCTATTTTATTTATTTATTTATTTATTTTTCAAAAAACCAACTTGTTTCATTAATTTTCTCAATGGTTCTTTTGTTTTCAGTTTCATTGATCTCTGATTTAATTTTGGATATTTATTTTCTTCTACTGGGTTTAGGCTTAGATGGTTCTTCTTTTTTCAATTCCGTAAGATGGCTTCTAAAACGATAAATTTTCCTCTCAGGACTGCTTTTCCAGTATCCTATAGGTTTTGGTAGCTTGTGTTGTCATTTTTGTTATGCTCAAGGTAGTTAATGATTTCCTCTTTTATTTCTTTCTGCACCCAAGTGTCATTCAACAGAAGGTTGTTTAATTTCCATGCCTTTGTGTGGGGTTGAACATTTTTGTTAGAGTTGAGTTCCACCTTTAGTGCCTTGTGGTCTGAGAAGATACAAGGTAAAATTTCAGTTCTTTTGATTCTGTTGAGGTTTGTTTTCTGGGTTAGGATATGATCAATTTTGGAGAATGTTCCATGGGGCGATTAGAAGAATGTATATTCTTTGTCTTTGGGATGGAGTGTTCTATATGCATCTATCAAACAAAGTTGTTCTAAGGTCTCATTTAAGTCCCTTATATCTTGGTTTAATTTCTGTTTAGAGGCTCTGTCCAGCTCTATAAGAGGAGTGTTAAAGTCCACTGTTATTATGGTATTATAGGATATCATATTGGTCAGACTGAGTGAGGTCTATTTCAAGAATCTAAGCATTTAAATTGGGTGCATAAATATTTAGAATTGAAACATTGTCTTGTTGTATTTTTCCCTTGACCATTATAAAGGGACCATCTTTGTCTTTTTTGACTTTAGTTGCTTTAAATCCTCATGTATCTGAAAATAAGATTGCAACTCCTCTTTTCTTCTGAATTCTGTTTGAAAAATTGTCTTCCAACCCTTAACTCGGAGTTTTAATTTGTCTTTTGAAGCTAGGTGTGTTTTCTGCAGATGGATGGCTTGTGTTTTTTAATCCAGTCAGCCAATCTATGCCTCTTCAGTGGGGAATTCAAGCCATTAACATTTATTGAGATAATTGATAAGTGCAATAGTGTTCTATTCATCTTACTTTGTGAGATTCCATTGCTTAGTTTTATCTTTTGCATGAGTGTGGAACTTAGGTTCTGTCCTTTAATTTCTGAGTTCTTACATTGTGATGGTCAGTGTGTAGAACAGGTTGAAGTATTTCCTGTAGAGCTGGTCTTGTGATGAATTTCATGAATGTTTGTATGTCAGTAAATGATTTGATTTCTGTTAATTTTAAAGCTTAGCTTAGCAGGATGTAGAATTCTGGCCTGGAAATTGTTCTGTTTAAGTAGATTAAAGGTAGATGACCATTGTCTTCTTGCTTGAAAGTTTCATTAGAGAAGTCTGCAGTCTCCCTGATGGATTAGTCCCTGTAGGTCAACTGGTGCTTATTCCTGGCAGGTTGAAGAACCTTTTCTTTTGTCTTGACTTTGGACAGGTTCATCACAATGTGTCTTGGAGAAGCTCTGTTAGAGTTGAGAACACCTGGGATCTGACATTCCTCTGAAAGGAGTATGTCAGAATCTTTGGTATTTGAGAAATTTTCATGTATAGTACTCCCTAGTATGGCTTCCATTCCCTTGGGACATTCTTCTTCCCCTTCTGGGATACCTGTAACTCGCATTTTTGAATGCTTCATAGAGTCCCATAATTCTGACAGTGAACGTTCTGCTTTCTCTCTCTTCTTTTCTGCCTCTTTAACTATCTGAGTTATTTCAAGAGTTTTGTCCTCTACCTCTGAGATTCTTTCTTCTGCATGATCTAACCTGTTGCTGATACTTTCCATTGCATCTTTAAGTTCCCTAATTGACTGCTTCAGTTCCTTCAGCTCTGCTATATCCTTTCTATATTCTTCATATTGTTCATTTCTTATTTGATTCTGTTTTTGGATTTCCTTTTGGTTATTTTCCACTTTATCAGCAGTTTCCTTCATTGTTTCCATCATTTACTTTCTTATTTTAATCATGTGTATTCTAAATTCCCTTTCTGTCATTGCTAACATTTCTTCATAGGTGGAATCCTCTGCAGTAGCTACCTCATGGTCCCTTTGGGGGCGTTGCTGTGAACTGGTTTTTCACGTTGCCTGGAGTTTTCTGCTGATTCTTCCTCATGAGTGATTTATCTGTTTCCTTGCCCTGATTTTTCTTTCACTTCCTTTTGCTCTTTAAGTTGCTGTGCCTCTGGACTAGGGTTTTGATGAGTCCTTTTGGTGCAAGACCAGAAGGATGAGAAGGTTGAAGAGCAAGAAGGGGAAAAAGAAAAGAAAAAAGAGAAAGGAGAGGGGTTGGGTAAAAGGGAATATTGACAAAAAGAAGAGAGGCACAGAAAGAGGGAGACAGAGCAATATAGGTAGACAAGGTACTTTGACCCAACCTTAAACACCCCCAACCTCTGGGGGTACCGGGTTGGGTGGTTTCCTTGAGGTCAGCAGCTGTTTGCTAGTCTGTTCAGACACAGTACCCCACTTTCACCAAGTAAAAGAGGAAAGACAAAAATGCTATAAATCAAATCAAAACAAGCAAACAGAAAACTACAGGATAAAATGGGGGCGGGGGGAGACCTAAATAACAGGGGTGGAAACACTAGCAAAAATGAAGTTCTAATTGTTGGAAAAGGCAATAATGGGAAATTATATTTAAACTAGAAAAATGAAGAAAGAAAATAAAAATCTATTGGGAAAAATATTGAAATTAAAAAGCAAAACAAACACCACCACCACTCCCCAAAACAAAGGAGTATATATATCTTGCTGAATATTGTCTGGGCAACAGGTGATCTTCTGGAGTATGAGATGTTAATCACAATGCTGATAGGACTGTACAAGATGGACACTGGAGGCCTGTGCTGATTTCTCAAACCCTGCAGTGTGGAGAGCCTAAATCTCTCCTCAGCTCGCTTAAAAGGCAGTTTAAACTGCTAACCTTGGCTAAGCAGAAGCTTTCCCAGGAAGGCACTTGTCTCTGGGATCACTGCTGAAGTGGCTATTCACTTACCCACTGTGCCAAAACTGGTCTCTCTATGCCGCTGAGGGCTAAGGCTGTAAGGTGCCTCACTCCCTGCCTTTAGGCTGCTCAGTCACTAGATTACTAGCTGCCGCCTGATCCTTGCTGTGCTACCCTGAGGACAGAGCTTGCCACGGCAGTTCTCCCACATTGGCTCCGTGCGGCCCACAGCCTAACACTATTGGCTCCATCTGGCTCAGCGGCTTAGTCTGGGACCCTAGATAATGCTTAAAGTCTGTACTCTTGCCCAAGTTCTCCCAAGGTAGTTCAACTGAGTGCCAAGTCCACAAAAACCCAAACAGCTCACAGGTAAGGCCGTTCCAGTTTGCAATCTCACTGCTGCTATATTTACAGCTGCCAGCGGGATTAGACCAAACGAATACATGCAACCACTTGCCAGTTTTCCACTGCTTTTGTCGTCCTCGTGGGGTCCAGAAGTCTCTCGATGACTCCCTGTGTCCTCAAAGGGATGTTTATGGGCAGATTCCACCAACCAGAGATACCTGGAGTCTTGTCTCCCCAGACTTACTGTGCCCAGTTGCAAGGAAGCTGTTACTTGGCCGTTGTTATCAGAAGCTGTTATTTTGGTCCTCCCCCAAAGAATATAAATGTATTTCTTGCCATTGTAGTGGCTAAGGTTTGAGGGGTTGAATCTAGTAAAAGCCTTCCTGGTGTGGACCCTCTGAAGAATCCTGTGGTGGCATAAAGTATCACATGGTAAGGGGCTGACTGTGCTCAGAAAACAGGAGATCTTAATGATGTATTTGACAGTGATATCTTGGATACGACACGAAAAAGCATAGGTGACAACATTTAAAAATATAGTGTACTTCATCAGTATTAAAACTTTTGTAAAACCAAAGAAATAAAAATACAGCTCCTGGAATGAGAGAAAATATTTGAGATAAAGGATTAATATCCAGAATGAAGATAATCTGATCAAATGGCCAATAAGCACATGAAAAGATGCTTAATATTATTAGTTGTTAGGGACATGCAAATCAAAACCACAGTGAAATACCATTTCATACCCATTAGGGTGACTATTTAAAAAAAAAAAGAAGGAAATAATACGTAAGTTTTGAGGATGTAGAGAAATTAGTATCTTCCTACGTTGGTGGTAGGAATATAAAATGGTGCAGCTACTGTTGAATGGTAGCATTTCCTCAAAAAATTACATGTAGAATTATCTGTAGGATCTAGGAGATACACTCCTTTACATACGCCCCCAAAGGTCTGAAAGGGAGGAACTCAAGAGTTATTTATGTACCAGTGTCTTATAAGTTTACAATAGACGAAAATGTTAGGTAGAAATAATCGAGTGTCTGTAAACAAATGAAATGACAAAATGTAATACATATACGTGCAATAAAATATTCAGCCTTCAAAAGGAATGAAATTCTATACATGCTACAACATGGATGGACCTTAAGAACCTTCCACTAAGTGAAATAAGCCATATACTAAAGGACCGATATTGTATGATTCCACATGTATGAGATACTTAGAATAGGCAAATCCATAGAAATAGGAAGTAGAATAAGGGTTACCAGGAGCTGTTGAGTGGAAGGGAGGTAGATGGGGAGTTACTATTTAATCGGTACACAGTGTCTGGTTGGTAAGTCGAAAAAGTTCTGGAGGTGGATGGATAGATAGTGGTGATAGTTACACAAAAATTTATGTATTATTATTATTTTTAGACATAGTGTCTACTAACAGCACAAGTGAATCCAGGCTACCTACATTTCAAGTGCTCACTAGCCATATTTGGGTAGTGGCTATCTTCCTTGTTTTTTGTTTTTGTTTTGAGACAAAGTCTTAAGCTATCGCCCTCAGTGCTATGTACCAGTGCCTTAGAAGTTTACAATAGACGAAAACCATAGAGTGCTATGGTGTCACAACTCACAGCAACCTCCGACTCTTGGGCTTAAGCTATTCTCTTGCTCAGCCTCCCAAGTAGCTGGGACTACAGGCACTCGCCACAAGGCCTGGGTATTTTTTTGTTTGCAGTTGTCATTGTTGTTTAGCTGGCCCAGGCTGGGATTGAACCTGCCAGCCTCGGTATATGTGCTGTAACCAGTGTGCTATGGGGCAAGCCAAATGTGAATGTATTTAATAGCATTGCATTATGCACTAAAGTGATAAATGTTACGTTACCTATATTTTTTCAGGATAAAAACCATGCAAGGGAAAGATTGCCAGTACATACTGAAAGTTAAGATTAAAATGAGACCAGTTTTCACTCTTGATTAGTGACAACAATGTGGTAGTGTGTAAGTTGATGCTACTATGGAGGTCAATTTTGTAAAATCGATTATCTTTTTGTATGTATTAGCATGATATTGTGAATACATAAAATAAGTTGCAAAAAATATGTTGTCTTTGTTATGAAACATCAGCATATTTATGTACGTTCCCGAGTACATAGAAGTTGTTCTAGGATATATGGTTAAAAGTAGTCATAATTCTAAAATGAAAGTCACAGTAATATTATAATAGATACTGTCACCTAGCTACCTTAAATTTTTTTCTATTACTCTAGCATACTTTTTCTTTATGACCTCCTCTCTCTCTCCCATGTAACACCAGTACTACAGAATAGAAAGAGCAGGCTACCTTTGATGTGGCCATAGTTTGAGTTTCACATGTTCCTATGTCCTGTTCATTATTACAGCAGCTGCAAAAACACCCTAAGAAATTTATGATTAGAAGTGCAGTTATTACCAGTGTCTTACTAGATTACTATATAGTGAGTTACTTGACATACCATAAAAATGTAGGTCAGAAATTTTGACTTTGGTTTATGCTCTCTAGAGTAGTTTGAAAGGGTATCTATAATTAGAAAAGTTGAGTGAAAATAATTAAACCTTTAAAAGATAGGTTATAGAAAAAAAAAAAAGATAGGTTATAGTAACAGATTTCTTAAGTCTAGTCTTAGGTAGATTACTCCCCCTTCTGCCAAAAATGGGTAATACAAGTGAATTATTATAAAGCATAAGAATTATAAAACATAAGGGAAAGAAAGGTTTTATTTATCTCTTAAATATACACAAATTAAAATCAAAGGATGACATGCTTATGGAGCATGTCAAAGAATTAGAGATGCACATATCATAGGAAATGTGCAGTGGGAGAGTGAGGTAGAGTTTGAAATAGCTTAGGAGGAGATCAGTAAATATTTTGAAAAGATCATAGGCATACATACAAAGTGAAAAATCTGGAACTTAATACTGGATACCATTCCATTACCAAAGACTCATTATGAAAGAACGTTAGAGGTAACCTAGGTTTCTTGAATGTTTTGTGAAAGTTTGCCTTGAAGGAATGAGAATAGGGTTAAATACTCTGTTAAGAACAGAAGAACCAATTGAAATGACTCCATAATATAAATCACTGCCTTCCTTCTCTTATGTAAATTCATTCTTTGTCTTAAACTGTTCACAAAGGTCCAGATTTTCTATTTATGTTGAGTCTGATAAAAATCCATTAGCCTCACATTCTGATAAATCAGATTCCAGCTAAAAAGATTTCAGACAAATTAAGTATTAATTAAAATGTGCTATTGATTGGTATATACAAAGTACAAGATAATTTACTTCTTCCAAATAGTAGTTTTGTTGCCTTTATGGGTGTAAAAAGTAGTTGAGTATTTTTAAAAGATGTGATTTAAAATCAGGCCAAGTTAAGTTTGTCTCTGAAGTATATAGTACTACTTCACTTTATGAGTATAGCATAAAATGAGAGCTATTTGTTGTGGTCTTTGACAGTTACATTGATAGAGATCTGAAGCTATCTCCCTAGTGCCATCAGTTTTGAGGCCAGTCAGAGAGATTGGCCTAGAAGTAGAGAGTGTCCATACATACGCACTTTGGCATTGTGGAATCTAGTCATCTGTTGGCATCCAGTCAACAAATGTATGTTGGTGCCAAGTCCTGTTTTGCATCAGGCTGCAAAGATAAATACAACAAAATTCCTCTCCTGAAGGAGAAGGTACCGTATATACTCGAGTATATACGGTAATAAATATTATTATGTAATAGAAGATGCTGGATAATTTGGTAAATCTGTGAACAAAGAGGACTAGCACTCAGCCAACACCTTAAATGTAAAACTTTTACCTTTTCTGTTATCTTAAGGATAAAACTATAAAAGTACATCTTGTTTGCATTGTATACTTGTATAATTATTAAGCTGAGTCAGTTATTAGTTTCCAATTATATGTAGATTTAAGCACAATATAAGAAACACTTAAATCTGTAGTATACTCTGGAAGGGCATTCATCTGAGTGTCTTCTGGAAGGGTGGGTGGAGCTGGTAAGAAAAGTAGTATAATTATAGTATGCTGAAGATATACCCAGAAGATTTAGCTTTTCTGTCATTGATCTGACTGTTACTTCACTTAGTTCTCCGGGTTGTGCCATATTTTTAAATTTTGTCTTGCTTTTCTTTTTCAAAGTTTTTAAAGTTAAAGCGAACTTTGGATATTCTCTAGTCTTTTTTTCATGACCATCAAGACGCTAGAATTACATAAAGAGCCTTTGACTTTCACAACTTCATTAGCTCTGGAATGGAGCGTGTGTGTGTGTGTGTGTGTGTATTTATATTTATTTATTTATTTATTTTTAATTAAACTTTAGAGGTGATCCTGATAGGCAGACTTCTTTTTAATAGAGAAATTCTGGCCTGGGGAGATGTCACGCTCCTAACAGTTTCGTAAGTAGGATCGACCGAGTACCACACTAATCTATACTCGATCATGAAACTGTAAAAAAAAAAAAAAAAAAGTAGAAATTAAGGATGTTTAGTTATTTTTTTTTTCTTTATGGTGGCATTGTGTATTGGTTTCCTATTTTGGGGTGTTTCCTTTACTTGGCTTGAAGGGCACCACTGGAGGATTTTTAAGCCGATCTGTCAATTTTTTCAATACTATGAATAGATTTTGGCAGCAGCAAAATATAATTGAAAACATCCTTGTACCTCCTTTGCCAACTCGGTACTTCTGCTTGTTACTAAAGGCAGGAGAAAACCCCCAGAAATTACAGAATAGGAAGATAATTTTAGAGAGGTATAAATTGTATGTGCACTAAGTAAAAATGTAAAACATTACTTAAGATGCCCTGAAGTTATGTGACAGGACCTTTAAAAGTGATATACGAGACCTCCATCTCTACCGAAAAGAAAAAAAATTAAAAAGTAGCCTGGCATGTAGCATGCAGCTATAGTCCCAACTGATGGAGAGCCTGAAGGAGGAGGATGGCTTTGGGCCCAGGAATTCAAGGCTTCAGTGAGCTATGATTGTGACACTCACTCCAGCCTAGGTAACAGTGAGACTTTGTCTCATATTTTTATTTTATTTACCGTATATACTCGAGTATATACGGTGTTTTTTGAGACAGTCTCACTATGTTGCCGTTGGTAGAGTGCGGTGGCATCATAGCTCACAGCAGCCTCAAACTCCTGGGCTTAAGTGATTCTCTTGCCTCAGCCTCCCAAGTAACTGGGACTACACAACACCCAGTTTGTTGTTGTTGTTGTTGTTGTTGTTGTAGTTGTCATTGTGGTTTGGCAAGCTCAGGCCGGGTCGAACCCACCAGCCCCAGTGCATGTGGCCAGCACCCTAGCTGCTGAGCTACAGGCACTGAGCCTGTCTCATATTTTTAAAAGGAAAAGAGGGGTGTGATTTGGTCAAAACTGCTAATGAAGTCTGTAATTGATTGCCCCACAACGTGTTATAATTAACGGGAGAATTTTCACAAGGAAATAATTTGTTTTACTCAGGTTTCTTTATACTTGTCAATGAATCCAGAACAATAGGTTGAAAATAACGGGCAGTCAGTATCCCAGACTCAAAGAGCCCTCCTTGAAAGTAGTCTTAAGCCTTCTGAGCTGCTCACAGTTAATCAGCACACCCTTTTACTCAGAACAGGGACAAGAGCCACACTTGCTAATGTTTTGACCATATAAGTGGTGTTGTGAAAAAGACTGCAAAAGAAGTAAGCTTGCCAGTAATGTATATACAGTCTTGAAAATCTTCAAAAAATGGTTATGGATGAGAAATTAAAGCTTCTTTAGAAAGAGGTTCATATTTAATCTTTAGACCAATATTGTACAAAAACATACATGAACATCTTGAGTAGTCTAGTCAGAATGTTGTTACCAAAAAGTCTTTTTCAAATATTTTTTTCTTCCATTAAAGTCACATATTAATACAATTCCATGGAATGAAACATGAGTTTGTGCTTACCTTCTTGTTGGTGGTCATTTGGATTATTTACAGTTTCGTGCTAGAATAAAGCAAGCACTGTGCTCCTATGATAATTGTTGAATGTTTCTTCTCATGTACATATTACCAGTTTCTCTAAAGGTATGTACGTCAAGGGAGTAGTACTGGGTCACGAAGTGTTTGAGTCTTCACTTTTCTTCATAATGCTAAATTACTTTCCATGTGGTTGTATTGATTTATTCTGCACCAAAAATGTAAGGCAGTGTTCAGATTATTCCTTGCCAACATTTGGTATTGTCAGACTTAAATATTTTTGCCAGTATGGTGAGTGTAAAATCCATCTTACTTTATATTACATTTTCCTGATTATGAATGAAAGGTTGAGCATCTTTTCTTGCATTCCTTAGCCATTCAGGTTTCTTCTGTGAAATCTCTTACGTCTTCTGTACATTTTTCTATTGGATAGCTTATATTTTATTTATAGAAGTTCTTTAAAATATTCTTGTTACTGATACTTTGGATATAGTTTTGCTTTTTATAACATTAGGAATCTTGACATCAAAGATGCCTTCCTATGTTTTCTTCTAACAGTTATAAAGATTTAAATATATACAAAAATTCAATCTAAATTGGTTTGTTTTAAATGTAAGTGATTATATATCTGGCAGGGAAGGTCCTGCTAGCTTCGTTTTTCTTCAGGATTTGTATTAGTTTATCAGGGCCAAGTACCGTGATAGTTAATAATCCTAGCCCTTTGGGAGACCAAGGTGGGAGGATCACTTGAGGCCAGGAGTTTGAGACTAGCTCAGACAAGAAAAGAAGACCCCCTTCTCTACGTTAAAATGAACAAAGTAACATTTAAAAAAATGTTATTAGGACTTTGATTACAATTGCATCGGATCTATATAAATTTGAAACAGCCACTTTAAAATAAATTCCATGCATGATTTATACATTTTCTATTTTTAAATGCTATGAGGTGGGATGGTGGTGTTTTTTTTTTTTTTTTAACTAAAGGGTCCTTTTAGTGCAGATCTTTAAATGAAATATAGATAGCTCATTGCTGTATTTATTTATTTACAAAAGGAAAGTAGTCCTAAAACTCAGTATTAAATATAAAAATTCAGAATAAGAGTCTACTATTCATTCGTCACATCCTCAACCTGTTTGGGGGGTGAGGGGGGGCACCTTTGTGCCTATCCTGATTCGTATTAAGGCTATTATATTTAGGTTGGTTTTTACTGCACTTACAATGTTCTTCACCTTTTTTGACACTTCACTTTTTTGACAGAAAGTCCTGTAGAATTACATTGTCCCTTATCCTAATGGGAAATTATTTGAATGTGTGGTTAAAATAATAAGAGTTTCAGACAGCATTACTAGTAGGCATCACATCAAACATGTGTATGGCTTATTGTGTTTTGTGACTGTAAGAAAGTTGTATAATCTTCCAGTTTCGTCACCTATAAAATAAGGGTATAAAAATGCCTGCTTCATTATTCTAGTCAGTCAAATACTTAGCACTTTCTGTGTGATCCCTTATAAGAGTTAATGGGATTAAATGTTCTGTACCTGACACATACAAGATACTTCTTTGATGTTTTGTTCCACTTCCTCTGTTCAAGTAATTTTTTCAGCCTTATTATCTTCTTTTTATTTAGAATCTACATCAGGAGACAAATCTGTATCACATTCTTGCACAACTCCTTCTACATCTTCTGCCTCTGGACTGAATCCCACATCTGCGCCACCCACATCTGCTTCAGCAGTCCCTGTTTCTCCTGTTCCACAATCACCAATACCTCCATTACTTCAGGACCCAAATCTTCTTAGACAATTGCTTCCTGCTTTGCAAGCCACGCTACAGCTTAATAATTCTAATGTGGACATATCTAAAATAAATGAAGGTAAATTTTTATAGTAACAGTTTTTCGGAATGCATTTGCATTGTACATAATTATATAATTAAAATACTCAGCTTATGAATAGTCTTAGTTTCCTTTTGAAATTTGGAATTTATATTCCTTAGGGCTTAAGATCGTTGGTAGCATAATGAGTTATTTCTGTTTGTTTTTCAGGACTTGTTGTGTATTTAGTAGTTACTTGAGGGAAACCATTGTGTGTGCTTAATGTGTATGGTGAAATTTCAAGTAAAAACAGAATATTTTTGTTAACATTACTATAAAAGCTTTTTATTTGTAGTCTATTTCCAGATATTTATATGGGCATAAACAAGTATTTAGAATATTTAAAATATACTAATTCCTAGAAGAGTAGAAATTTAGGTAGTTACTTAGAATACTTGAAAAAAATTTGAGAAAGGTAGGTACTGAATAAAGTTTTGCAGTTTTTTCTGATTAATTGCATCCTTGAATTTCAGCCTTTCCGATTTTATACTAAAGTGTTTAGGCAGTTACCTTGAAGAAGTCTGAATAAAAGTGGATATGGTTTTAATTTGAAAGCCGTTAAGGTGTTAAAAAAGTTTATTTTTCTCTGGCTCACATCTTTTTAATCTTTAGATTCATTGTATTACTTCAGTCTTCTGGGTTCTTAAGGCTAGTTTGAAACATGTCGGTTTTTTCTGGGGTCTCTTTGGTACTAATGCTACATATGCCTCTGTTTTTATTTAAATTTAGGAAATAATATGTTTTTAGTTCTTACAGCGGCTGTGACACAAGCCTCACTGCAGTCTATAATTCATAAGTTTCTTACCGCTGGACCATCTGCGTTCAACATAACATCTCTGATTTCTCAGACTGCTCAGCTCTCTACACAAGGTATTCATACTCTTTGATATCTCTAGAATAATAGCTTGATGTTGTTTGAAAATCAGTGGTGGTTTTTTTTAAAGTTTCTTTTTTGTTTGTTTGGGTTTTTATTGCAGTTTTTGGCTGGGGCTGGGTTTGAACCCACCACCTCCTGTATATGGGGCTGGCGCCCTACTCCTTTGAGCCACAAGTGCCGCCCTTTTTTTAAGAGTTTGGCTATAATTTTATGTTTGGTTTTGCAGTACTAGTATATACTTGCTGTATTTTTATTTCCTTATTAGATGAAGCAAGTTTTGATGTTTATTTTAATGTATTGCTTTCAAATCTATAATAATGTATATGATTAGAGTTTAAGTTGTTTATAAGATATTTTAGTCCAAAGCTGAAAGTAAACTATGATATACCTTCTGTCTTTGTAAAATGTTGCATGTATTTGAAGAGTTGAAGTTTGGGTCAGGTTGATGTTAGATAGTTTTTGACTAGAAAATGTAGAAATGCTCAGTTACTACTTTGAATTAGATATTCCTCTTTGTGAATATCAAAATGGGGGAGAAATATACTTAAGAGCACATGGGAAGTGAACTTCTTCTGAAAGGTGAAAATCTTAACAGGAATACCTGGTCTGGAATGGAAGTATAATGATAGAAAGTCTTGTATAATTCTCTGGTTAGTCTCACAAGCAGGAGACTTCAGGGGTAACTCTTCTTACATGTAGAATAAGAAGAGATAAGGATATTGAGGAGGTCTTCATGGAATAGGTTCAGGCGTAGAGCTTCCTTTCTAGTCTGAAAAAGGAGAGAGTGTGCCTAACCTCCTAACACATAGCTGAGTCATCAAGGAGGTCTTATTCTGACTTACTTGGGTATGTGTTCTCTGAGGGTGTAAGGGCGTATAGACTGATGCAGAGATCTTCCCTACATATATTACAAAGGTTTATAGAATTTTTGCTTTTGAAAGTAATTGCTTTGTTCTTTACAGCCCAGCCATCTAATCAGTCTCCAATGTCTTTAACATCTGATGCATCATCCCCAAGATCCTATGTGTCTCCAAGAATAAGCACACCTCAAACTAACGCAGTCCCTATCAAGCCTTTGATTAGTACTCCTCCTGTTTCATCACAGCCAAAGGTATGTCTCCTTTGAGGGAAATTTGGAAGCTGAACTACTTTTGGGAAATTAATGTTTTAGAATCTGTGTTGTAGAAAAAGCCCTCTGAGAATGCAGTAATTGTGAAGTGAATGACAGTTGAGTGGTAGTTGATGTAGGTTAGAATTTCTCAGTTCACTGAATTACAGGTAAAGAGGGGACTTGAATCTGGACAACTTCTATGCCCCATTCAGGCCCATTCCCTATTGGCTTTGGGATTTGTGATATGAAGTGTGAGATAAAGGTATATACTGAGTTAGTCTTAATATTTATGAAATTTTTCAGGCTCTAAAAAATATGAGAGAATGTCTTCCAGTAATTTTTTTATACTTTTATTTAAAATGAGTCAGTTTCTAAGCAAAGAGCTGTCTGTGTATTATATTTGACTTGCACATGAGAGTCATCTCATTTACCTCATTTAATAGCTAAGGGAATTAAACTTTCATTTAAATCTAGTTCTTGTAGAGTAGAACCAGAATTTGGAATCTAGGTGTTAGTGAGTATAGAACTCATTATACCAAGCTGTACTGCACGTTTCTTCAAGCAAAATCTTACACTGGTGGCTCCTTAGAACACAGAAAATGGCTGGTCTGTTCTTACCCATGAACAGGACCTTAGAATGCTGTAGTGAAAATTTGTATCACATCATTTTGAGTCTTGGCCGAAATTCATGAGTAAATGCCAATTGTGTTCATACTTCACTTTTGTACATACCACTAGGAAAATGTTGAAAGGTTTAGAATGTTCTAAGTCGTGACTTTTTTCTTTTCTTTTTTCTTTTTTTTTTTTTAAATTCTTAATGATGTTAGGGATAAATTCTTTTTAGTGGTTGGGAAACAATAGCTGTTTCAAACATTTTAATGCTAACGAATTCTTTATTCAAACAGTATCTTAACCAGAAGCCAAAAAATAAAAATGCATTAAGACGTATAGTTTGAAGGTAGTACTAATTAACTTCAGGTGTTCTTGTTCATCCCTTACGTACTGTGGCCATTGATCTGTGAGAGTTTTAGGATCAGTCTACATGCATATTTATTTTTAATTTCTAGTTATTTTACTTTATTGTCATTTGCCTGTACTTTGGTGGAGGAAAAATTAAAACATGAATTTCAGCACCAAAAGAGACCTTATTTTGAGAGCTTAGAACTTATTTTCAGGGTGATATTTTTAAGAGTACTGTAGATAGTGGCTTAAAGTGGAATAAGTGGTAGTATAGTAATTTTACAGTCTTTTGCATTCAAAAAACCTTTGCTTGAGTTGTTTTAAAAATTAATTGGACACAAGCTTATGTAGAACTTAGTAAAGTTCTTTTAAAAAGACTCTGGACTAGAATTGAGAGGTAATATTGAAAAGTAGAAAGACTTTCCAGGTATGTTTGGAGGAATTAGTAGTCATCTAAAACAAACAAACAAAAAATCTAGCAGCTAGAGGATGTGACTTAATCACAAAAGACTTGCATCTCTCTTTGTGGCTTAAGTTGGAGCTTACATTTAAACTTACGTTTGTCTTCTCTATGGCACCTGAACATAAACAGTGTATGTATCCCTCTTGGTCTTCCCTCTGTATGAAAGCATCTTTGGAAAAACTCTCAAGTTGAATTTGTGTAGTTCATAGCTCATTCTCCTTGAGACCAATGTATATATTTTCTCCCTATGTGGTTGAAATCTGAGCATCAGTATGATACGGTAACAGATATTTACTTTTATTGCTAGAAAATAACAAATCGGTGGGGAGATTTATTTCTTAAGCTGTGATGGGAATGTAATTTTATGGTGTTGGGTCATTTAACAAAGAAATTAGATTTAAAATTTCAAAATGTAACTGTCTTCTAGACTTTGGGAAGTCCTTTGATCTCACTTTTTAAAAACTAGATTTTACATCATTTAAAATTATTGACTGGGTCTTACAGGGAAAGGTGTGTATAGGATTTGAGGGCGTAGATAATAATTTACCCAATTTAATATGTTTGTGTCACAAGTACTATTAATCTGTCTCAAAAAAAAAAAAAAAAAAGTCTCACTTTGTTACCCCTGGTAGAGTGCCATGGTGTGATAGCTCACAGCAACCTCAGACTCCTGGGCTCAAGCAATCCTCTACCCTTAGCCTTCTGAGTAGCTGGGATTATAGGTGCTTGCCACAATGCCTGGCTATTTTTCAGAGACAGGGTCTTTCTTTTTCATCAGTCTGGTCTTGAACTCTTCAGCTCAAGCAATCCACCCATCTTGGCCTCCCAGAGTGCTAGGATTGTAGGTGGGAGCCACCTTGCCTGGCCTGTATAATCTTACAAAACAGGACAACGCTGTTAATCACTGGAGAGTAAAAATAATAGGAAAGTTTCACTGATACCAGGACTTTTGCTTTTCTCTAGTTTCCATGCTATTTATCTATGTAGTAGAAGCCTATCTCATCAGATTTTGACATTTCAGGTTACTACTCCAGTAGTTAAACAAGGACCAGTGTCACAGTCGGCCTCGCAGCAGCCTGTAACTGCTGACAAGCAGCAAGGTCATGAGCCTCTCTCTCCTCGAAGTCTTCAGCGTTCAAGGTAAATTAAGATCATGTATTGAGATACGTTATTTTCTTTACTGTGGCGTACTGTGTTGGTTGAATATTATATGTTTGACAGGACTTAATTTTGGAATCCATGTATAGCCTAACATAGTCCATGTGTTATAAAACATATGAAGATTCTATATACAAGTATATAATGGTCTCTAGTAGTGAAGCCTGGTTTATTTTTTGAAGAAAGTAATTCATTTCCTCAACTTAGTGGAATAAGATGGGAATAAATATACTTGTACAAAAGGGGTACACATGGTTTTATAATACTTTGTTAGAATTACATCACTTTTTAACCTCCTCATATCAGTTTTGATTTGAGTATATTGATGAAGCCAAAAACCTCACATTGAAAACTTGGGCCTATGTTTCCCAACTGGTAAATGTCAAGCTCTCCAATAGCTTCAACTCTGACCCTAAATGGTTTACTACTTAGATGGTTAAATAGTGCTGTATTATATTATCACTTTTCTTTGTTTTAACAATACAACTTTAAGTGAAATTTGTTGAATGAATGGTTTTCATTTGATTTATTTTCCTATTTTTATTTCATTCTGTGAGGTGGCAAAATAATTCAACTGTTGTTTTTATTGTTGTTTTCTAAACAAGCATTTCAGAACTTATACATCCAAATGAGAGTTGTTCCCTACAAAATAATCACCTTGGGAAGCTGTCTACTTACTCCAGCAATGTTGCCATTGCTCAGAACATTTTTGGGAAATTCTTCTTTTAAATTGTCTTTAGAGGCTGCAGTATTATTTTAAATATCCTCAGTGATGAAAACTCTTCATCCTTTGGGAGATTTAGTTTTTGGAAATAACTGAAATTCATTCAAAGCCAAGTCTGGTGAAGCAGGTAGGAAATCAACTTGGGTGATTAAATTTTTTGGTTGTCACCACCATATCCCCAAACCCTCGCCCAAACCATTCAGTTTTAAAAGAAGATAAACAATCTCAGTGTTAACTTTTTTGGTCTTGTTTTGCCACTGCGCCCATTGAATGCTGTCCAATAAAGTGCTTGTGCTTTACTTCACAGTGTTTTACCCTCTGATTCAGCAGAACACTCTGTTCTGATGTTGAATAGTCAAAGATAATGTTTTTCCCCACCTTATATAGATGTCTGTGAAGATACAGTCTTCAGATGTATCTACGACTGTTAAAATGTGACACTTCTTATTTATATTCTTATTGGTGTTTGTGGCGTACAAAGTCAACAGAACAGGCTCTGCTGTCAAATTTGGAGAGTATGGTTATTTTACATTGACCCTGACAGTAGTGTTAAGGGTTCTTCCCCTCCCCCTCCATATGTATTGAGAAATACATGATATAAATATGCTTCAGATCCTTAATTCTAGCTGGTGTTAAAGTAACATTTTTCTTAAAAATTAGACTCTGTCTCAAAAAATTTTTTGGATATCTTTTAAATTAAAGCAGGTATTAACAGGCAATTTCTAGGATACCCAGAAACTACTTTTAAACATTACTACACATTCAATTTTGTTTTCTCTTCTAGTAGCCAGAGAAGTCCATCACCTGGTCCAAATCATACTTCTAGTAGTAATGCATCAAATGCAACCGTTGTACCACAGAATTCATCTGCCCGACCTGCGTGTTCGTTAACCCCTACGCTAGCAGCACACTTCAATGAAAATCTCATAAAACATGTTCAAGGATGGCCTGCAGATCATGCAGAGAAGCAGGTATGTTACTTGATTCACAACCCCTACTTCACATTTGGGTGACTGGAAAAATAGGACTTCATTCAAGTTTTAGAAAAGCTAGTCTGGATCACTTTAGATCTATATTTAAAATATATTAAACTATATTTAAAATAACTAGTTTCTAATTTGATTATCTGTAGTCATTTTATGAAATATTTGATATGTACTTATAAAGTGGTTTTTAACTTTCTGTGGTTTCGCAAAGTATTCTTTTTTTAGTAGAGGTAGGGTCTCAAGTAAGTCAGGTTGGCCTCGAACGTCTGGCCTCAAGTGATTCTCGTCAGCTTCCCAAAGTGCTGGGGAAAATATTTTAATATTATCGTAACTACTATTACCAAGTACTCAACATTTAGCTCTGTGCTAAGTGTCTTATATTTATTTTTTTCTGCTACTTAAAAAAATTGGCAAGCAGTGCATTAATGGATTTTCCTAGTTTTACCAAGGGGGCTTTTGCCACTCTGCCATTCTGATAGTTTCAGAATCTATTAGAACTATTAACCTAATACGACTCTTCCCTCTAGACGGGCAGCTAGAAGTTAGGTGACTTTTTTTTTTCTTAGGGATGCTCCCATCCCTCAGATCTTGGGACATGCCATTTGTCTCTCCCTTTTGTCAGGTAATCACCCGGGCTATTCTGGAAGTGTACAGAGAATGTGTTGTATATCTCATCATACAGGAGTATATAGTAAGGCTCTTCTATCAATATTGTCCCTCATTTGCAAGAGTAACAATCTCTTTGACTGACCTACAATCTTAGTAGTCCTTTCCTGGTGCAATTCTCTGGAGATTGGAAATGCTGTTTTTTAAGGAACCAATGGGGAGATCTTAAAATATGTACTTTACACCATTAGAGACATTTTCTTAAAATCATTTTTCTCCTAAGATTCACTAGCATTTTTGTGTCTTTAAAGGAAAGGAATTATCTAATCTTGTTATAAAGTTCTACCTAGAAAATTAATGTTTTAGTTTGTGTATGTTAATGTTATTTCTAATATATTTTGTATGATCATTTTCTTTTTAATTATAGGCATCAAGATTACGTGAAGAAGCCCATAACATGGGAAGTGTTCACATGTCAGAAATTTGTACTGAATTAAAAAATTTAAGATCTTTAGTCCGAGTATGTGAAATTCAAGCAACTTTGCGAGAGCAAAGGTAAGTTTTTCACTGAAATAAATGCTTCTTAGAATTATGTATCTTAAAGAACACAAAATTGTTTATGAAATTTAAAGTTCTCAGATATGTATTATGTTCTGTAATTGTATTTTCATAGTTTAGTATTTCTGATGAGTGAAAAGTCATATAGATTTTATTTTAATGTATGATAAATGTTTCATTAAGCTTCTTCCATTACAACTTCCATAACTTTCCTTATACCTCCGTAAGTTCCAAAAATATATTTTTTAAAAAGTGAAATATTGACAGCAAGTGATCATAAATGTTCCTGTCGAATTGAGGTCAGCATTGTTTTACTTGAAATTTCAAATTACTGTTTATAATGTCCTTGTATCACCAATTGATTCCTTGGAAATTAAAAAAAGAATTTATATAGCAAGTTTAGTGATACGTATTAACACCTGTTATCTTGATTTTTTTTTTTTTTTAACCTAGATTTTTGTCTCATATTTCTTAATATTTCATTCAAGTAGAATATCAAAGTCACAAAATAGCATAAGGTTTTTTAATGCATAATGAATTATAAGAGTGAGGACAAACTTTCAGTAGCTTCATGTCTTGACTATAAGTTACTGGGTTAAAGAGTTGAATTGTTCTTGTCGTGAAATCATAAATATTTGATAAATACCAAATGGGAATTCATAGTAAATTATGGAAAAGTGAATTTTTGGTTTTTTTCAAGTATTGTAGTCTCCAAAAGTCTTTTTGAATATCAGCTGTAATTCTTTTATTACACGATTTCTCTGAAATTTGTTCTAATGTATATAAAACTTCACTTTGGATTAATAGATCATTGACTTCTAGGAAATGACACTATTCATTATTGTATCTTAGGAAAACAGTATTTATATGGTCAAATATCATGACAGTATGTGATGATGTCGAAATCACAAATATAGGCAGTAAATATCAGTGGTTCACAGAAAAGAGGGGTCAAAGAGGACGCATTCTGTGAAGTTAATGGGAATCTAGTTACCTGTAGAATTTGTGTGTGTGTGTGTTTTAATATATGGTATATCATTTGAACTTTTATTTGGTTCCATTTTTATGTTCCTTCATCTTCATTGAGAATTGCTCTTCTAAATGATTATCACCTTACACTAGTTACAAACTTACTGGATTAGTGAGCCAGAAAACATGCAGTATAGGTTTATCTCGTGGTTAAATCAATCATTATGTTCAGAGTAATTATTGAGAAATTGTAACCATTTTTGATTAGTCTTAATTAATAATTATTAAGATACTTTTTAAATTACCGGCTTGGTTTTTCTGTTAACATTTATATGTGCACACAGTTTCTAATGTCAGCTTTTATTTTTCAGGATACTATTTTTGAGACAACAAATTAAGGAACTCGAAAAGCTAAAAAATCAGAATTCCTTCATGGTGTGAAGATGTGAATAATTGCACATGGTTTTGAGTACAGGAACTGTAAATCTGTTGCCCAATCTTAACATTTTTTGAGCTGCATTTAAGTAGACTTTGGACCGTTAAGCTGGGCAAAGAAAATGACAAGGGGACGGGGGTCTGTGAGAGTCAATTCAGGGGAAAGATACAAGATTGATTTGTAAAACCCTTGAAATGTAGATTTCTTGTAGATGTATTCTTCACGTTGTAAATATGTTTTGTAGAGTGAAGCCATGGGAAGCCATGTGTAACAGAGCTTAGACATCCAAAACTAATCAATGCTGAGGTGGCTAAATACCTAGCCTTTTACATGTAAACCTGTCTGCAAAATTAGCTTTTTTAAAAAAATTTTTGGGGGGTTAATTTATCATTCAGAAATCTTGCATTTTCAAAAATTCAGTGCAAGCGCCAGGCGATCTGTGTCTAAGGATACAATTTTGAACCATATGGGCAGTGTATAAAATATCATGAAACAACTGTTTCCACACTTGCACCTGATCAAGAGCAGTGCTTCTCCATTTGTTTTGCAGAGAAATGTTTTTCATTTCCCGTGTGTTCCATTTCCCTCTGAAATCCTTGATCTGATTTTATCCATTTTTTAAAGCTCCTCTTTTTCTCCTTTCTTACGGCACTGTTGCTATGGCACTTTTCTATAACCTTTTCATTCCTGTGTACAGTAGCTTAAAATTGCAGTGATTGAGCATAACCCACTTGTTTGTATAAATTATTGAAATCCATTTGCACCCTGTAAGAATGGACTTAAAAATACTGCTGGGCATGTGTGCTGAAAGTACATTGATTGCTCAAATATAAGGAAATGGCCCAATGAACATGGTTGTGGGAGGGGAAGAGGAAACAAAGCTAGTCAGATGTGAATTGTATCTGTTGTAATAAACATGTTAAAACAAACAAAAATTGTTATTTTTCTTTTTCTTCGGTCAATGCATATTAGAATTTGAACTACCTGGGGATTCTTTATCAGAACTATTCTTGTTGAGTATTTATACTTAATTGAATTAATTCCTTAAGGGGAGATTTTGTTTAAAACATAATAACAGGAAATTGTGTATAAGATATTTAATGAAATACGAAATTCAACAAGAATGATTAAGTCACTTCCCAAGTGGTTGTCATTTGTTAAACCCTGGTTTACCTGTCTTGCTATTATGACATTTCATTTTGAAGGATGTTTGTGTTGTAGCTAACTGTTCGAGTCTGGTGCTGACTGCTGTTCTTAGCCATCACAAAACGCTAAATTTGTGTAATTGGAGCTTCCTGCTGTTACCTGGAAATGGTAGGAAAGCTCAGCTTTGTATATTGTTTCCTAAAGTATATTAAAATAAAAAAAGAAACTATTGCTACTATAAAATTACTTTGACTTTTTTTTCTTTCCTAAATTATCAGTCACATGTCTTAGCTTAACACTGCCAATATCCAAATCATAAGGGATTCTATAAGGAAAAAAATCCCCTCTCCTCCAAAAACTCTTTTGATTAAAAAATTCTGACATTGATTTGCAGGGTTTCCCCCTCCCCTTTGTTGAGGCAGATAGGTGCTTCCAGTATGGGCAGCACCAAGGGCTTGATCTGATGTTAGACATCAACATCAATTTTATTACATTCTGGGATACTAAAATTTCAAAATTGCACCAGGGCTTTAAGTATGTTTAAAGCATAGAAGCTAATGCTCAGACTTGCCAAATTTTAAAAGTAAACTGTAAGAAATAGTATTGTTGGTATTTTCTAAAATGCAAAAATGCCGCAATGTAAATGAGAGGAATTAAAATCCATACTGGAAGTGATTTTTTTCTTGTAACTTAATATTTTTTTATGTGTAAGAAAAGATGTCATGCATTATATCACCATGAAAAGTTCATTCCTATGAGATTGTTAACAACTGTTAGACTTAATTAGTGCATGTAAATGAAGCCCCAAAGAGCTGTGATAAGCCAACACCCTTAAACTGTATCTTTTCTAGAAATAAGTGAGCTTTTTCTGATGTAATAGGCAAGTAGTTACTGATCAGATGGCAATTTGTGATTTAGGCAAATTTAAGTTTGATTTGCTAATAACTTACTGTTCTACATTGCTCTATTCCTTGTTTTTAAAAAATGCTTCCATCATTAAATCCGTTAGTCACAGATATTCAAAGATGCCTAACTTGAAATTTCTTAGTGAATTTTTAAACAGAAGAAAATTAAAATTTGTGTGGAAATATTTTGTAATATTTGATCCACTTAATGATTCTATAGTAAAATAATTTCAGTATTGCACTTTAATACAGACTGCTACTTAAGGTAACTAGGGAATATCTGTTAAAATAGGCATAATGTCATGACAGTCCTTATCTGGTTGGCCTATTGTTGTACATGGCATTTGAACATGTATTTTCGTTCAGATTATTTAAAGATAGAAATACCTGAATAGCCCCTAGGGAACTTTAGCGTTTTTGTGTTCTATTTTTCTGTTTCAAAAAGATAACTCTACATTCCAACCATAAAAACTGGTACTATAACTAAATATGAAGGTGAATCTGTTAGAAATTCCTGTTGAAGAATCAGCTTCCCCACCTTTCTTTCCTCCATTTTCTTATTACCGTATATACAGTAATCTAACTTAATTTTAAGACATGGACTAAAATCCCATATTTTAAGCACACTGAAAATTCACCTCTATGTTCCAACTCCTTTTGAAAACATGCTGCCTTTTTTTTTTTTTTTTTTTTAAGAGAGAGAGTCTCACTTTGTTGCCCTTGGTAGCGTGCTGTGGTGTCACAGCGCACAGCAACGTCCAGCTCTTGGGCTTAGGTGATTGTTTTACCTCAGCCTCCCAGAGTAGCTGGGACCACAGGCGCCAGCCACAATGCCCGGCTATTTTTTTGTTGCAGTTTGGCTGGGGTCAAGTTTGAACCCGCCACCCTTGGTAAATGGGGCCACTGCCCTATTCACTGAGCCATAGGCGTTAGTTTTCTTTTTCTGTTGAAAGGCAACCTTAGCTTTAAGGGACTGTTTCAAGGAAAGCATGGGCAGGGCAAGAAGTAATCCACCCTTCCAACCATAACTCCAGTAGTTCAGGACTTGGCACCACTGTATTTATATGTTGGATTTGAATATACAGATTTCTTTTTGATACCTGTCAATTAATGGCTATATTCTTGTATTTGTATGGGAGTGTACAAAGTGACACTGAAAAGTAATAAATATGTTTCGAATATATTGTGCAATTATTTCAGAACAGTGTTTTGAAACAGTCGTAGAAGATATCATTTGCTTTGAGTAAGGATGTTTAAAAATTGCTGCTAAAATCCTAATAGCAGTTGGTGTGTTTCAGTAGCCTGTAATTTTTTTTTCATTCTTTTTATATTTTATTCATGAAATAAATATTTACTGTATACCTAGCATAGTTCAGCCACTATGTCAAACACTGGTGAGTAGCGGTGAATAAAAAAAATGTGGACTGTTCTTTAACTTCTAATGCAAAAAAAAAAAAAAAAAAAAAAAAAAAAAAAAAAAAAAAACCACGGAAATTAAAAAATTTTAGATTTTAAAAAAAAAAATGACAATTTTAATTAAAAAAAAAAAAAAAAAAAAAAAAAAAAAAACAGACTAAAACCCAGGAAATGTAAATAGATGTAGATGTATAGAAACAAATGCACATGTGAATGACTACAAATCAAACCTATCTTTCTCTAGAATTATGTGCAAAAGCTTGGTTGAAGAAATTATATTTAAGATAAAAATGAATAGATGTGGAGAATCCAGCTAAGTGAAAACCTAGGATATCAGTATTCCTGGAATACCGAAGTAGCAGATAGCATGGCTGTTAATTGGTAATGAATTTTTTACATTAGAGGAACTAGGAAAAGAATGGTGTGCCCAGACAACAAAGGTAACAAATATTTAAGATAATAATAGGTTGCAGTCAAATCATATAGCAAGTTGAGACGTTTATTATCCTAAGAGCACTGATAGGTAATTTGAGAAGAGAAATGACATCTTACTTAAAAGTTTAACATCACTTTTGTTGTTTTGGGAGAGGAAATGGGAAAGTAAAAGGGGGAAGTCAGGAAGAGAGTATGTGTGGAAAGGTAACATCAGGTTAAGAGGACTGGTGATGAAGTAAATACTGCAGATAAATTACGAGGTAAAAATTACAAAAGATAAATGATAAGAGTAAACAGGAAGAATAAAAATTGATTTTCAGATTTCTATTGTAAGCATTTTAGTGAAGGTAGTAGCCTGCAATTTCTTAATTATACTATTTTAATGAAAATTTTGGCTTAATGTTGGAATTTTTTATATCTTGTTTTAATTTGCTTATGCTCTTCTTTTCTTGACCCCTGAGCTTTGGGGGGTACCCTAATGTGCAATCTGCCTAGGTGTTCTCATCCAGGCTCTTAGTTTTAAAAAAATCCCATTCATGTGTCACTTAACAGTGAAAATACCTCCAGTCTTGCTTGACCTCAGTTTTCAGTATGTCAGGTTAGATACTTGCCTTAAGCAGGCATGTGCTCTAAAAATGAACTCATGATTGCACTTCAGATGTCGGTCTCTGATGTTCCATTAGTAATTAACACCATCTTTCCCCCATTTGTTCAAAACCCAAATAGAGTCATCCTTTATTTTTTTCTGACACTCCACGTTTAATCCATCAAGACCTAGAAGCTCTGCCTTCAAGAATGTACTTTGGATCTAAGAGCTGCTTGCTTACCTGAAGGTGTAGCACTCCAGTCCAAGCCACAGTCTTTGAACCAACCCCCTGGTGGCCTTCTGCTTCTGCTCCTGGATCCCTTCCACCCTTAGGCATACAGTCTGTTCTCCATGCAGCCACCAGAGAGAGCTGTAGACGCCAAGTTATTCTGTCCCTAATTCTCTAGTGCTGCTACATATTTAAGCCCCTGGGTACCACCCACAATCATCATCCACCAGTCTCGCTTGCTCACCACACTTAACTCCCTGGGTTGTTTTGGGTTTTTTTTTGTTGTTTTTTTTTTTTTTTTTTACATTTTTCTCTGGTTGGAAAACTTGCTAGAAATCTGCACAGCTTACTGCCATCAAGTTTCCTTAAAGGTCACCTCAGAGAGGCCTTTGTCTCAGCCCATCTGAAAAGAGTACCATCCATCACTCTTCACTCTAGTTTTCTTCAAAAGAGCAGTTTCTGGTATGTAGTAAATACTCAGAAGAGCCTGTTGAGTGAGTTGTGAATGCTAAGAGCTTTGGACAGAAACAACTTAAAATTTACGGAAGTCACTGAATGCTTTTTCTGATTTTGGAACAGGATAGAAAAGGAGCAGAAAAACTCCAAACTTTTATTGTGTCAGCATTACGAACTGTCCTCTAAGCAAGAGTAATCAACTGAAACAGTTATACAGCCTCCTGTGAACAGGTTTTAGGAGTGAATAAGCCACTGAGAAAAGAACGATGTGCTATTTCCAGTGCTAACTTTGGGAAATGAACCAGTAGGAACTGGCTTCTGAAGGGAAGGATTGAGTGAGAACCCAGAGCTTGGTTGGAGATCATCCTGGTCTCACGAGGTGGTACTGACAAGCCAATCTTTCTGGTTCAGATGATGCCTTGATACCCAACCGCTTCTTTTTAGGACAGAAACTAGACCATGGATGGGGAGCCCTTTCATGTTGGGAGGCTGCATTCGTTTAGCTATAATCAAGAAACTTCAGTTAGATAAAAATGTACATTATTTTGTAAAAATCTATGTACCTAATATAAAACAACTATTTTAAATTTAACCTTTTAATGGCTTTGTTGTGTCTGCTTTTGTTGGAAAATATTTGGTTACAGCATGGAGGTCCACAGTTTCAAATGATCCTTGATGGTATCAGTCATTTGTTACCTTGAGGGCATCTTGGTTTGGGTTAGGTAGAGAATGTAGACTCCGGAGCAGTAAGTGGTTGAAAAGTGTGAAAGCTTTTTTTCCAGCGTGTTGCTGAAGAGAGTGGGTATTTTTCCATATGTCAAGTTGGATTTTTTTCAGCATCAAACAATGTCTTTGAAGTGTCATCTCCTTAGAGCTTAATCAGTTCCATCTCTAGTTCTTTTGGTGCCTTGGTGATGTCAACTAGATGAGACTGAAATGCTAATTTGAGTGTGATGCCATGATAATTCTCCAATTAATAGGTCTGTAACAGCTGCATATTCAAGTGATTAACATGCCATCCTGCTCATCAATGACCTTTACTAACTGAGGAAAATATCTGAAATTTACTTCTGAAGAGTGTTTTGAAAAACATCTTTTCTTGAAATGCATAGGGTTTGTTTTGGGATTTTTTTTGCTACTTATCTATATTATATAGACTTGAGTATAAACTCAAGTTGTTTTGTTTTGACGTGATATCACACAAAAATGCATTCCTATAGAAATCTTACAATAATTCACATTGATTCTTTTCTTCATAAACTGTTCACACAGAGCTAAAATTTTGGCTAACACCTGTCCCTGCTACACACCGTGCACTTTTGAAAGGGCAAATCCACACTGAACACCTCATTGTCCAACATCAGCATGTTATGAAACTGAAATGTTGCTTTTGCATGAGCATATTTAAGGATACTTACAACTTGTTGCAAAGTGTCACTTAAAATAGTATCTTTAGCATAGAGATTTTCTGATGGAAGGTACAGTGAAGAGAAGTGAAAGCATCTAGATCTGTTAATGATACTTTTATTATCTGTGCAGTAAACGTTCATATGTTCCTGTGATGGAAGGTGCACTATCTGTTCATACATACCCTTTTAAATGTACCAAATTCAGTCCAACTTCAGGACATTTATCTTGAAAGTTGTTGAAGATACCTATTCTCCATGTTCTAGTTGCAAGAGTGCACAAAGTGTAGCAAAGAAAATCTTCTGTTACCACCCGAATGAAGTATAAAACCTGTGCGGAGTTAGTAGTATCAGTGGCTTCATGCACAGTGAATGAATAATATTTTTCCAGCTCAGCGCCTGTAGCTCAAGTGGCTAAGGCACCAGCCACACCAGAGCTAGCGGGTTCAAACCCAGCCCGGGCCTGCCAAACAATGACAACTGCAATGAAAAGCAGGGCGCCTGTTGTCCCAGCTACTCAGGAGGCTGAGGCAAGGGAACCGCTAAAGCCCGGGATCTGGAGGTTGCTGTGAGCTGTGACACCACAGCACTCTACCCAGTACAATAGCCTGAGGCTCTGTCTCAAAAACAAAGAATTATTTTCCTTTTGAGTATTGCATGAAGTTGTTCTGTTAGGCAGAAGGCTAATTCATCCTGCCGATCTTGAAATAGGGCAGTTGTTTTACTTTGAAACATTATCAGAGTCTAAGCATCCTACAACTTGAACGATGCATTCTTTCAGAATTCCTAGGTCACTCACTGGCTTCCCTTTTTTCTTTCAAGTGTATAAGCTGCTTTTTAAGGTGCTTCGTGACATTATTTCCAGGTCTTATTGCTGCTTGAAAGAATATCTTTGCTTTTGCTTTTTATCTTTTACTTTCTGCAATACGATCTTATGTGCCTCTCCCTCTGGTTTAAAATGTTTGTGGTCCATAATGAGCTGGATGGGCATTGAACTTTTTTTTTTTTTTTTTTTTTTGTCAGTTTTTTGGTGGACCTGGGTTTTATCTTCCCCCTCCATCAAATGGGGCCAGCGTGCCGTATTCTTTTGAGCCACAGACACCACCTGGCCACTGAACTTCTTAAATGTCAATATTGCTGTATCACAAAGCAATCAAATCATCTTATCTTCAGCAGAAACAAGATAATATTGAAATTCCCAATCATTTAAAAATGCTTGCTTCCTTTAGCATTCTCTTGGTCTTTGATGTGATGGGCTGTTAAGCAGATAGAATTAAAAGATGCTGTCAAGTTGCTCAACTATGCAAAAATCCAACTTCAAGGAGAAACATAGTGCACCACGGTAAAAAGCTGATAGCAACAGACTGGTGTACTCAACCCCCATGAGCTCTTGCTACCCAGCTTCATGTAGTGGTGGGGGGAGTTAGGGCTAAGTCAGAATTAGCCTTTACAGCTTACTAATGTTCTAATTGTGCCAGTCAACCTGGGAGAATTATTTTATTGAAACTTACTTTATTCTTTAGTATTTAAAATACATTCATTTTAAAAGTAGAAATATGAAAGATGAACAAAAATGTATAAATAAAAGGATTCTGTAAAATTTAGATTCAGTGAAAGGGCTGCGCACACTTCACCTAGAGGGCCACATGTGGACTTAGGGCAGTGGTTCCCCACCCCTGAACTAGACATTCTTGGGTCACCTTCTGAGTTGTTACTAATAGACATAATACACCCACCCATTCTATAAGAAAATGGCGGAGGTGTGAGAATTGCCTGCCTTTGCAATGTGTGAGAAAGTTATGCTAGGACAGCCACTTAATGCCAGTGTGTGTACCCTATAAATGGTCATCTTCCTTTTGTAAGATGCCTGCTGTTGGCTTGGCACCCATAGCACAGTAGTTATGGTGCCTGCCACATACACCACCGAGGCTGGCAGGTTCGAACCCAGCCTGGGCCTGCTAAACAACGACAGCTGCAACAGAAAGATAGCCAGGCATTGTGGTGGGTGCCTGTAGTCCAAGCTACTTGGGAGGCTGAGGCAAGAGAATCACTTAAGCCCAAGAGTTTGAGGTTGCAGTGAGCTGTCACGTCACAGCACTCTACCCAGGGCGATGTAGTGAGACTCTGTCTCAAAAAAAAAGCCTGCTGTTATTAATTATCTAATTTGGCCAGCAAATATGGGTGTGTTAGAATAAGCTGTTATAAGTGTTTTTAGGTAGTTACAGGGTTTTTGTCTTGGGTGAGAACAGCAGAATGTAAGGATGATGACTTTGGCCACTTTTGTGTATTATATATTCCCATCCCCTACAAGAGTCACATGTTGGGGTCTGGAAAGATATTCAAGTCAGCAAACCTCTTAGATTTCACTTTTTCCTACCACATTTTAATGCCTTGACATTTTATCAACTATGTGAGCTAAAACTTTAAGGCAATAAGCAAAATATTACCATGGTTGCTTGGTGAGAGCTCAAATTTTTAAAATTTCACAATTTACAATGTATTAGATGCTCTTACAAATGCTTTGCACGTATGCACTTATTTCATCTTCACTGTACCTTTACCTTCGTTTTACAAATAAGGAAACTGAAGCACAGACCTGCGGTGGTCTGCCTGAGGTCACAAAGCTAGGCATTCATAGTTCACAGTAGATACTGTCAAACGTTTTCTCAAGATGGTTGAGCAAATTTACTCTTTCACCACCAGTGTAATCCTAATTAAAAAATAAAATGTTAATGCAGTTCCAGGTTACATTTCTCTATATATCTGTTTCACAAGCACAAGAGTTCACAAGCTTTATTGTCTATAATAATAGGTGATAAGCTAAAAATGCTCCACATCATTAATCATCAAGGAAGTGCAAATCAAAACCACAGTGAAATACCATGTCACCCAGTTAGCATGGCTTGTATCAATAAAATAAAACTACATGCCAGCAAGGATGTGGAGAAAAGGAAGTTACACACTGATGATTGGAATGTAAATTAGTGTAGCCACGGTGGAGAAAGCTATAGAAGTTCCTAAGGAAACCGGGTATACCCTTAAAGGAAAGGAAATCAGGATATCAAAGAGATATCTGCACCCTCATGTTTATTGCAGCATTATTCATGATAGCCAAAAGGTGGGATCAACCTCAGAGTCTTAACGTATGAATAAAGAAATTGTGCATATATACAAGGGAATATTACATAGACACAGTTAAATCCTGTCATTCTCAGCAATAGGAATGAGCCTGGAGACTCATATTCCACGAAACAAGCCAGGAATAGAAAAGATATAATACCACATTTTCTCACTCCTAGGCAGGACCTTAAAGAGTTGATGTCATAGAGGTAGAGAGTAGAATAGGGGTTACTAGAGGCTGGGAAGGGTAGCAGGGAAGGAAGGAAGCATAGGGAGAGGCTGGTTAAAGAATGAAATCGAGGAAATGCCAATTATCCTGATTTGATCACTTTATTGTATTAGTGAAGCATCACTATGTATGCCATAAATATGTACAATGATATGTCAACTAAAATACTAAAAACCAAATGCACACACTTAAATCTAAACATACTCATTTTGTAGAGTTTATAGAAGTTAAAGTAAAATACTGAAAATGGAATTGCAGGAGAATGTAGCAGATGAAATATGCCCTGATGCTCAACAAAAGTTTTTGAAGAGCCAAAAATGTCTCTTCACAAACATCAAAACAATGAAAGCTGGGCACAGTGACTCGCACCTGTAATCCTTAGCACTCTGGGAGGCCAAGGCAAGTGGATTGCTTGAGCTCAGAAGTTTGAGCTCAGCCGGAGCAAGAGTGAGATTTCATCTCAAAAAAAAAAAAAAAGGTGGCACCCGTGGCTCAAAGGAGTAGGGTGCCGGCCCCATACGTCAGAGGTGGCGGGTTCAAGCCCGGCCCCAGCCAAAAAAATAAAATAAAATAAAAAAAAATAGCTGGATTGTGGTGTGCACCTGTAGTCCCACCTACTCAGGAGGCCGAGTCAAGATCTCTTAAGCCCAAGAAACTGAGGTTGCTGTGAGCCATGATGACACCACAGCACTCTACCCAGGGCAATGGAGTGAGACTCTGTTTCCAAAAAAAAGTAAACATACAAAACAAATCCAGAATTCAACACATATTGTACAATAAGTCCTAGAAATAATTGATGTAAAGAGAATAAAACAAGGTAATAAATTAGAGACTGACAAAGAAGTGGGGACAAGGCATTTCAGATTATATAGTGAGGACGAGCCTCCCTGAAGGCAGGACCTTCGAGTGAAACCCAAGGGATGAAAACTGGCAGGGTTGTGAAGCTTGTGAAGCTCAACATTACATCATGTGTAATGACAAAACACTTTGAGCTGTCCCAGCAAATGTAAGAGCCAGAAGGAATGACTAGACTACTACTAATACTGTTATTTTCAATACTTCTGGGAAATCCTAGTCCATGCAATTAGACAAGAAAAAGAAAGGAAGGAGCTCTAAATACATGAAAAAAGGACAGGAAATTGTGATTATGTTCAGTGATGTCTTCCTGGAAAACAAAAAGGAAATTATTAAAGAAAAGAGAATAATACATGAAGACAAATCGCAAGTTTAATGTGGAAAAATCAATAGCCTTGTTATATAGAAGATAAAATAGAAGTGAAGATTTAATTACTTATAGCAATAAAGTTAAGGCATCAATAGGACAGGGTCTTGGTAAAAGAAGAAAACTTTATAGAGTTTATATAGAATACAGTTTAAATGGGAAAGACACATATACTTGACAAAAAAAACTATTTCTGAAAGTATCAAAATCCTCTTGTATTCAATATATATATAGTTCCAATAAAATAGCAACAAGATATTTGGGGAGAATTTGGCAGAATGACACTCATGTTCATCTGGAAAAACACAGGAACAGATTATGAGAAAAATTCTCTTTTAAAAGGCTAATGGGAACTCTTAGACAAGATAGCATGAGAAAAAAAGTAAATTTTTAAAAGGCTAATGGAGGCAGCATCTGTGGCTCAAGGAGTAGGGGACTGGCCCCATATGCTGGAAGTGGTGGGTTCAAACCTGGCCCTGGCCAAAAAAAAACCCTCCAAAAATAAATAAAAATCTGCATTGCTTTATAACAAATTAAAAAAAGGCTAACGGGAAATACCTAAAACATATTACTATAATGTTTTATGTACTCTAAATATTAGTACTACATAAAACATACAACTTATATAACTAGTAGATAATGTAACAACATAATAGGCAGTCCAGAAAAACTGAAAACAAAAATAGGAATTTAGAATATGATAAAGGTAACATTTCAAATTGGTGTCAAAATAGTTAATGCTTACAAATGGGAGAAACTGGCAAGCAGTTTTGAAAGTTATAAATCTGGATCTCAATCTTGCTTGTTGTAAGTTCTAGATGACAAACATTTAAATGTTAAATATTTAAATATAAAATAGCAAAGATCATGGACGCATTTATGTATGATCTTGGATGGGGAAGGCATTTCCAAGTCAGATAACAAAACCTGGATGCCATAAGTATTAATAAAAATAAATTGCTTTTTCTGCATAGGAACTAAAAGCTTCCCTATTGAGGGGGAAATGCCCCAATTTAAAATTCTTTAATAGGCCACAGTGGCTCCCGCTTGTAATCCGAGCACTCTGGGAGGCGGAGGCAGGTAGATTGCCTGAGCTCATAAGTTAAGAGACCAGCTGAGCAAGAGCGAGGCCCCGTCTCTAAAAATAGCCCAGCTTTGTGGCAGGTGCCTGTAGTCCCAGCTGATTGGGAGGCTGAGACAAGAGAATCGCCTAAGCCCAGGAGTTTGAGGTTGCTGTGAGCTGTGACATCACAGCAACTCTACAGAGGATGACAAAGTGAGACTCTGTCTCAAAAAAAAAAAAAAAAAAAAAAAGCGGCGCCTGTGGTTCAAAGGGGTAAGGCGCTGCATATATGCCGGAGGTTGCGGGTTCAAACCCAGCCCTAGCCAAAAACTGCAAAAAAAAAAAACCTTAATAAATTCAGCCTACCTAAAACAAACTGGAGACAAATTGCAATGCATGAAAGGTGTGAGAGGTCCTCAAAAACAGCACCTATAGATCTGAAAGAGGAAAAGAGAATTAAATAGAAAATGACAAGAGGGCATGAACAGTCCCAAGAATAAGAAATATAAACAGCTTATGAAATCGGTCAGGATGTGGCACTGTTTACTGGGCCATTTACAATGACATATTAACATTTGAATTGCGCCTACCCTCATCCCTCACGCATCTCAGTGACACGACTTTTTATTTTCAAAAGTATCATAGAAAAAGTTTTCAGAATGAGCTCCTGCTCTCTCTCTCCCTGCCTGGCTCCCTCCCTCTACTCTCTTTGACCAAAGCGAATGAAAGCGAGTCACATACTTGGTGGGACTTGTCCCCACATGCTCTAGGGTGACTCAGGAACAAGTACATCACCGTAATACACAAGAACAAACCCATACAATTTGATGAGATTTGGGGGTCAGAGAATGTTTTCGTATGTGGAGGTCGAAGCAGGGTAGGTTTGGTATTTCTCTGTTAAGAGGGCTTTTAGACTCGCTCTTCACAAGCGTACTTGAAGGTTTTACAAGAAGCGTGTTCTTCTGCGGGCAGAAAAGAAAAATGTTTTTAAAGCAGCCAGCAGGACAGCTGGGTTTCTGCAGTGTGCGTGGCCACCAGGCTCTTCGCGGGCCTTCAGACACCAGGTGGCAGTGTTGAGCCGCATTCAGCCAGGCAAGAAACCAGGGTCGGAAGGAGAGGAGTGGTCCCAATTTCACGCACGTTTGTATCCTTTGGAGTGCTGATTTTGTGCAAGAAAGGTCCTTGGATGGTTTGGGCCTTTTTTTTTTTTTTTTTTTTTGGCTGCAGGTTTATCATGTGGTGGTTAAGTCACAGAGTCAGAGTTTTCAGAGCTGGAACAGATCCTTCCAGTTGCCATTCTGAAGACTCCCTGGACACACGGCTTAGGTGCGCATTTACAGATGAGCTCCTCAAACGATGGCCCCCGGCTACATGTGGCGGTGTGAAGCGTGTGAATTGTATTTGTTCCCGTTTTGTTTTTTTACTTCAAAATAAGACATGTGCAGTATGCATGGGAATTTGTTCATAGTTTGTTTTTTTTTTAAACCCTAGTCCGGCCCTCCAACAGTCTGAGGGACAGTGAACTGGTCCCCTGTTGAAAAAGTTTGAGGACCCCTGGGCACAGAAGGGGAGCAAAGGAGTAAGTTGTTCAGTGACGAGGAAAGTGGGCTGCTGTAGGAAGCTATCTGAACCCCTCTGAAAAAATCCATAGAATATGGTGATTAAACAGGCATTAATAAGATAGTGGAGTTGGCAAGAAATCAAAAAAGGGAGAAAAAGCCAGGTGCAGTGGCTCATGCCTGTAATCCTAGTGCTCTGGAAGGCTGAGGCAAGTGGACTGCCTGAGCTTGCAGGTTCGAGACCAGCCTGAGCCAGACCGAGACCCTCCCCATCTCTAAAAATAGCCGGGCGTTATGGTGGGCACCTGTAGTCCCAGCTACTTGGGAGGCTGAAGCAAGAGGATTGTTTGAGCCCAAGAGTTGGAGGTTGCTGTGAGCTGTGATGATGCCATGGCACCCTTTTTTTGATGTGTCTGAAGGTGACAAAGTGAGACTCTGTCTCAAAAGAAAAGGGGGTGGGGGGAGTGAAAGACACCAAAAAAAGTAGCTGAGGCTCTTTGCAAGAGCTGCTGAACTCTGATCTTTGCTATTTTACTCTGATCCCAGAAAAGAGCAAAAGGAAGAAGAATTTACGTGGGAGAAACCAAATCCAGGAAGTGAAACAGCAAAAGACAGAGGCTAGTTAGGGAGGGGAGCTCCTCCAAGGAGTGAAAAGGTGCTGCTCCTCCTTTGCAGAACTGTTAGTGGCTACTGTGTACAGAAAACTTGGGAGCTTTTCATTTTTAACCTTAAGAAGAAGAAAGTTAAAAAATCTTCCCGAGAGAAAAGACAAAGTAAGGTGATTTATCAGTTGACACCGGAGGGGGTGTATGTGGGGTGTGTGGGTGGGTGGCTTTGCATGGTATCTGGTTTTGTGCTTCCTACAATTAGAAAGCATGATGAGCATTAACATAATGAACTTGACCTTTCTTACGTGAAGGTGGCTACCAAGCAAGCTGGACATGCTGTGTTAAGGGTAATAAATCTCAAAAATGCGGAGTCACCTTGTCATGGCAAATATAGCCATGCTTCTTGGGCTGAAAAGGCAGGTATTTAATAATAAAGTTCAACATATATACAGAATAATGTATATAACAAATGCAACAGCCCCATGGGTAGTGGTCATTCACCTGTGCACGCAGTAGTTGGGAAGTTGGAAGCGAAACCAGATCTTTGAACCAAAACAAGTTGTTTTGCTGCGGCAGGCTTTCTTTGATACTATTAAGCCAGATTGACAAAGTGGCATGAGCTGGTGGGAGAAGTTTCATCTCAGATGTGCAATAATCTCTGAGACCCAGACATACCTATGAATTAGCAGGAAAAGTATTTTCACAAGAGACTCTAGGAGTCACAAGGGAAGATCATAGCAGGGTGGCATCAATACCTACATGACAAGTGTGATTTCTATTGGTAAACACAGACATGCTCACTTTGAGGGGGCAGAGGCAAGGCAGTAGGATTGCTTGAGGTCAGAAGTTTAAGACCAGCCTGGACAACATAGTGAGACCCCCAACTATACAGAAAACTGTTTTTAAAAAATTAGCTGAGAGCTAGGTGCAGTGGCTCACACCTGTAATCCTAGAACTCTGGGAGGCTGAGGCAGGTGGATTGCTTGAGCTCAGGAGTTCGAGACCAGCCTGAGCAAGAGAGAGACCCTGTCTCTAAAAATACCCAGGCGTTGTGGCTAGTGCCTGTAGTCCCAGCTACTTGGGAGGCTGAGGCAAGAGGATCACTTGAGTCTAGGAGTTTGAGGTCTCCACTGTCTCCCTCTACCCAGGGAGACAAAGTCTTACTCTATCTCCAAAAATAATAAAATAACATAAAAAATTAACTGGGCATGGTGGCACATGCCTATAGTCTCAGCTACTGTGGAGGCTGAGGCAGGAGGATTGCTTGAGCCCAGGCGTGTAAGACTGCAGGGAAAGCATACCTAGGTGAATGCAATGGAGTCTGTCAGGCTGGGGCAGGCAGGACACAGCTGGTCTGGGCAGTTTAGGTCCTGCCTGACCTTCACCCCCCTCTCCCATTCTTACTGTTTTATAAATTTAGCTCCCACCCTAAAGATGCCTATCTTGAGTAGTTTGAGGTGGATTGATTTAGGAGATGAACTTTTACATAAGAATGTTGTTTATTGTTTATGAGTCATGTCTGCAGATTACTGTTTAAGATCAGGGTTAACATGTTCTTCACTTTGAACTTTTATGTATAAAACTGTAATGTTAGAAATGGAAGAACTGAACAGTATTGGAGAGGCTACTCTCCCTGTTCTCCAGAATCCCAGCCTTCTGACAAATAAATTTAGGGTGGACTTATCCCCATCTCCACATATTGTCTGACGGTGACAGGTGGCTGGACGCTCTTCGTCCAGTAACAGCACCACTGCATGCAGGGTGGGGCAACAGAGTGACAGTTTCTCTAAAAAATAAGAGAGAGATTCTGTTTTGCTTCTTGTTCATTCATTGAACAAATAGTAATTAAGCATCTACTCGTGTCAGAAACTGTCTTAGTTACTTGGAATACATCAAAGACCTCTTCCCCCATGGTACACACAAGCTCACATGGGGACTTGGACATCACAGATAAGTAAATTATGGTGAGATAGGTCAGAAGGCATTAAGTTATACAGAAAAGGTGAAGCAAGGGTAAGGAAACCCAGATGCGTCAGTGGCCAGCAGAACTGTCATTTGAATAGAGTGGTCAGGGTAGAAGTCGGTGAGAGGGGACCAAGAAGCCAAGACTTGAGGGAGGCAAGTGAGTTAGTGGTTTCTGGGAAGGGTGTCCAGACTGCTGATGCCAAGGTCGCCAGGCTAGAGCAGGCCTCGTGGGCAGGGGGAGACAGGTGGAAGGCAAGGATGCTGTTGGGCCTTGCAGGTAAAGTAAGACTTTGACTTCACCCTCCACCCTGGGCCCGTGGGAGGGTTTTGGTCACAGCAGTGACACAATCTGACTCGCTTTTGGAGGGCTGTGTGTTGAGACAAGTCATAGGGAGGAGAGAGGCAGGGCTGGCCTCAGGAAGCTGCGCAGTAATCCTGGTGCAGATGTGGTGGCTGGGACCTGGGGGAGGTGGCAGCAGAGTGATGAGAGGCAGCGTCTGGCCCCGGGGTGAGGGAGCGGGGGTGGGGTTTCCAAGGCAGCTGGATGTATCCAATGCCGCGCGTGAGAGAAAGACAGGAGTTGAGATGACACCAGGGTTTTGGAAGAATCAAGTTGGCAGAATCAGTGAGGAAGGCCGGGAGATTGCCCAGCTCTGCACAGGACATGCCACCTAAAAACTGTCCTTTCCCTATTTCCTATCAGCTGCAAAGGCAGAACGTTGAGTCTGTAAGCGTTCAGGCTCTAGTCAGTGGCCTGGGAGTGGGGAAGGGGAGCGCGTGCTCTAAAGGCACCTTCTCCCAGGTAGTGGCGGCTGTGGGGGTTTAGGGTGAGGTACGGGGGAATTTCGGGCCTGTTGGAGCAGTTCATGTGCTTGCTTCTTCCTAATCTCATGGGCACCAAATAGCAGCAACTTCCTCCAGGACAGGGTATCTTAGTGTTCTAATGATATGCTGATGAGCTAAACACGGGTAACTGGAGGTGCCTGCTCTGGTCTGCCCTGGCCAGTGCAGCTGTGGACTTCCTGGGCCATCCAGCAGGGAGTCATGTGGCTGTGTCATCTGGGCCATCTGGTGACCTTTATTTAGACAAAAAGACGAAAGAAAAGCTTTTAAACTTTTTTGGGGGGAGGAGACAGAGTCTTGCTGTGGCATCATCATATCACAGCAACCTCAGACTCCCGAGCTCAAAAGATACTTCTGCCTCACCCTCCTGAGTAGCTGGGACTACAGGTGCCTGCCATAACACCCAGCTACTTTTTTCTATTTTTAGTATAGACAGGATCTGACTCCTGCTCAGGCTGATCTTAAACTCCTAAACTCAAGGGATCCTCCCACAATGGCTTCCCAGAGTGCTAAGATTACAGGCGTGAGCCACTAGGTGTGCCTGGCCAAATACAAACTTCTTCCTGGCCCCTTTCCTGGTTTCAAGTCCTCAAGAATATTGTAAAGCTCTTATGCCCTACATTCTTGGCGGGAGTCATGGAATTAGAATTAATTATTGAAAACTAAACTTCTTTTCTGCTTGGCCTAATCTGCCTTAAAACTCTTCAGGAATCAGCTTAGGCACACACACTATTAACACCGCATTTTAGTTCTGAGACACGCTTGGTTATTTCGGAAATTGTCTATGTTCATATACTGTTGGAAAGCTGAGGGGCTTCTTAATTGGATATGTGGACATCAAGAAAGGAGAGAAAGGCATTTGGCTTCAGCTGATTAACACTGTTCAGGTATGCTTTGGGTACATTTAGTTGGCCTTGTGCTACTAGAAGTAAAAAATGTATTTTTTTTTTTTTTTTTTTTTTACTGGTTTTTATTGCATTAGATCATGTTGTTTTAACCCAAGAACCTCAGGAAGTGCAGAGTAAATTGGAACACTCAATCAAATTAAAAAAAAAAAAAAAACATGGTTAAAGCGAGTTATAGTTGGTCATGCCACAGATGTAAAGTTCAAGTTGACATTTCAGCCAGAGCTCATAATGTTGGTGAAGAACTCACGGCAGGAAGGAGGAACTGAGAGAGGGTATCAGGCTTCAACACACATGTGACTTTTGTTCCTTTAAAAGATGATGAAACTCGTGATAACCTAATTCCTTTGTGTTTATTCATTTTCTTGTGTGTTCAAGGGTCAGTTCTGGGTAGGACCGTGAATGCCCATATGTTTTTCCAGACAGACCATTTGTTTGGTGGGTCTCATGCTGGGGGACAGAAATGCCTTAGGGGCAATTGCTACCTGGGGCCAGAGGTCTGCAGGCAGAGAAGCATTATGTCTGATCATCAGAAGCCAGTGGGAGCCCCAAACCAGTGAGATCACTGAAGAAGAGGCCTACCCTCTGGCTAGGCAGCCAGATCTAGGTAAGAAGGGAGTTAGATAAATCAGGAAGAATTCAAGCCAGGAAGATATCAAAAGAGAATCCACTTGACTGCTCTGGAAAGCTCTCCATTGGTTTGCTAAAAAGTCACTCTGTCATCTCGTTTAGGACTGTGGCAAAGTCTGGTTTCTGCCCCCACCCCTATGGCTAATGCTGTTCGTGCCCTGACTGTACCTGAGTACAGCCTCTGTTTTTTCCCTGCTTGGCTGCTGCTACCCTTCCAGGCCTTTCTCTGTCTAGCTGGTGCTGGAGACTGACTAGCTAACTTTCACATAGACCAGAGGGGCTGAGGCTACAATCTCTCCTTAGATTCTTATCGCAGGGAAAGTGCAGGCAGAGTTTTTGTTTGTTTGTTTGTTTTGTTTTTGAGACAGAGCCTCAAGCTGTTGCCTGGGTAGAGTGACATGGCATCACAGCTCACAGCAACCTCCAACTCCTGGGCTTAAGCAATTCTCCTGCCTCCGCCTCCCAAGTAGCTGGGACTACAGGTGCCCACCACAACGCCCGACTATTTTTTGGTTGCAGCCGTCATTGTTGTTTGCCGGGCCTGGGCTGGATTTGAACCCGCCAGCTCAGGTGTATGTGGGTGGCGCCTTAACCGCTTGAGCTACAGGTGCCGAGCTAGGCAGGCAGAGTTTTAATTGTAAGACCAGAAAGCCCAGCTCCCTCAGTAGCTTGTGTCCTGGGAGACTCCCACTGGTCAGAACTGAGCCCCTCCACACACCCACTCCCCGTATCACCTATGAGGGACACAGGACCCAGCCATGGGGAGAGAATCTCAGGATGAATGAACAGGTTTTTAAATCTCTCTTTCAAAAGTGCGTATTCTGAGAGTCAATGTTTCACAGTACAAGTACAGGTAAAGGCATTCCAAGACAGTCTGTTTAAGGTGATAGGTGATGTGTGTGCACGTGTGCATGTGTGTGCATGTGTAGGTGTTCTTTTATTCCAATAAACAAGCCTGAATTCCCTTTACCCACACTGGAGTGTTCAAGATGGAAGGCAGCAACAATAGGTCCTTATGGCCCCTTATGGGCCCCAGGAAGATGGTAGAGACTGATCCTGACACATCACTCAAGTTACCGTATATACTCGAGTATAAGTCGACCTGAGTATAAGCAGACCCCCTTAATTTTACCCTAAAAACTGGGAAAACTTAGTGACTCGAGTATAAGCCGAGGTGGAAAATGCAGCAGCCACTGGTAAATTTCAAAAATAAAAATATATACCCAAAACAATTAAAATAATTGAGGAATCAGTAGGTTAAATGCTGATACCCTCACATCAGATACAGCTGAAGCTCTGTTTGGACATACAGATGATGAGGAGGAGGAATCCAGTTTTGAAGGATTTTAACCTTTGTGATTTAGCTTGATTACCTATTA
>CAUYPK010049639.1:0-35425 GCA_963574355.1 Loris lydekkerianus | reverse complement strand
ACGTGACCCCATTTCAGGGTGGGCAAGGGACTTAAAGAGAAACTTCTCTGAAGAAGACAGACGCAAAATCTACAAACACATGAAAAAAAGCTCATCATCCTTAATCATCAGAGAAATGCAAATCAAAACTACTTTGAGATACCACCTAACCCCAGTAAGAGTAGCCCACATAACAAAATTCCAAAACCAGAAATGTTGGCATGGATGTGGAGGAAAGGGCACACTTCTATGCTGCTGGTGGGAATGTCCACTAATATGTTCCTTCTGGAAGGATATTTGGAGAATACTTAGAGACCTAAAAATAGACCTGCCATTCGATCCTATAATTCCTCTACTAGGTTTATACCCAGAAGATCAAAAGTCACAATATAACAAAGACATCTGTACCAGAATGTTTATTGCAGCCCAATTCATAATTGCTAAGTCATGGAAGAAGCCCAAGTGCCCATTGACCCACTAATGGACTAGCAAATTGTGGTACATGTATACCATGGAATACTATGCAGCCTTAAAGAAAGATGGAGACTTTACCTCTTTCATGTTTATATGGATGTAGCTGGAACATATTCTTCTTAGCAAAGTTATCTCAGAAATGGAGGAAAAAGTATCCAATGTACTCAGCCCTACTATGAAGCTAAATTACAGCTTTCACATGAAGGGTATACCCAACTATAGCACAAGACTATGAGGAAAGGGCCAAGGAATGGGAAGGGTGGGGGGAGGTTAAGGTGGAGAGAGGGTAATGGGTGGGGCCACACCTACGGTGCATCTTAGAATGGGTACAGGCAAAACTTACTAAAGGCAGAATACAAATGTCTACATACAATAACTAAGAAAATGCCGTGAAGGCTACGTTGAACTGTTTGATGAAAATATTTCAGATTGTATATGAAACCAGCACATTGTACTCCTTGATTGCACTTGATTGTACACAGCTATGATTTGAAAATAAAAATAAAATAAAATAAAATGAAAAATGAAAAGCAGAATTATCAATTTATTTAATAATTTTTCTCAAAATTTTAAATAAATTATATGTATTATTTATTATACATATTATATAGATTTTATATTACACATATTATATGTATTTTATATATCAAAATTTTATCAAAAATTTACACAATATTTACAAACTATTCTCTGTATGTTGGCTACCTCTTTGTAAAATTTTATAATGGCTATTTTGTAAATAAAGGTGCATTTAGCTACAATTTTCATTTCCCTATGTATGGTGACTGTAGGGGCAAATTTTGGACAATTCTGTGTTATTGTTAACTACCATCTGGTAGCATAGAGCATTAGAACTTACTCTCCTCTCTAGCTGTAATTTTGTATCTTTTACAATTCTATCCCTTTCCCTTCTCCCTTTCCCCGGCCTCTGTTATCCTCTATTCTACCTTTTACTTCTATGAGATCAAGTTTTTTTTCAGCTTCCACATATGAGTGAAAATATGAGGTTTTAAATTTTTGTTTCTGATTTATTTCACTTAATGAAATGCCCTCCAGTTCCATCCATGCTGCTACCAATGATAGAATTTCATTCTCTTTTATGGCCGAATAGTATTCCATGGAGTATATATACCATCCTTCCTTTACCCATTCATCTGTTGTTATATACCTAGGTTGATTCCATATCTTGGCTATTGTGAATAGGGCTACAATACACATAAGGGCATAGATGTCTCTCCAATATGATGGTTTCCTTTCCTTTGGATAAATTCCCAGTAGTGGGATTGCCGGCCCACATGGTAGTTGTATTAGTAGTTTCTGAGGGGCCGCGATTGTGATCTCTATAGGGGCTGTACTGGTTTGCATTTCCACCAACAGTGTGTAAGAGTTCCCGTATCTCTGCTTCCTCACCAGAATTTGTTATTTTTGTATTTTTTATAACAGCAATGTAACTGGGGTGAGATAATTCCTCATTGTGGTTTTGATTTGCATCTTCCAGATGGTTAGTGATTCTCAGAATTTTTTAATATACATTTCTTGTACATTTGTATGTCTACTTTGAGAAATGTCTGTTCAAACCATTTCCTCATTTTTTAATTGGATTGTTTGGGGATTTTTTTCCGCTGTTGAGTTGTTTTGGTTCCTTATATATCCTGAATACAAATCCCCTGTCAGATGAATAGTTTGCAAATATATTTTCCCACTCTTTAGGTTGACTTTCCACTCTGCTGATTGTTTCCTTTGCTGTGCAGAAGATTTTTAGTTCAATATAATACCATTTATTTATTTTTGCTTTCATTGCCTGTGCTTTTGAGATTTTATTCATCAAATCTTTGCCCAGACCAACATTCTAGAGCATGTTTACTCATTTTCTTGTAATAGTTTTACTATTTGGGGTTTTACATGTAGGTCTTTGATCCATTTTGAGTTGATTTTTACACAGTGTGAGAGTTGGGGGTCTAGTTTCTTTCTTTTCCATACAGCTATCCAGTTTTCCCAGCACAATTTATTGAAGAGGCTATCTTTTCCTCAGTGAGTCAAAAATCAGTTTGCTGTAGATATGTGGACTAATTTCTAGGTTCCCCATTGTGTCCCATTGGTCTGTACATCTATTTTCATCCAGAACCAAACTGTTTTGGTTACTATAGCTTTGTAGTATATTTTAAAGTTTGGTTCTATTCCACCAGCCTGTGGAACTGGCCAGCTTTGTCTGTTTTGCTCAAATTTGCTTTGGCTATTTGAAGTCTTTCATTATTCCATACAAGTATTAGGATTTTTTTTTATAGTTCTGTGAAGAATGTCATTGATGTTTTGATAAGCATTGCATCAAATTGGTAGATCACTTTTAGCAGTTCATTTTCACCATATTAATTCTTCCAGTCCTTCAACGTGAGACATCTTTCCATTTTTGTGTGTCCTCTTCAATATTTTTTATCAGTGTCTTATAGTTGTCTTTGTAGACATCATTTGCCTCCTTCATTCAATTTTTTCCTACGTTGGTTTTTTGGGGGGTTAGCTATTATCGATGAGATTGTGGTCTTCATTTCTTTTCCCACCAGTTTGGTGTTGGCGTATTAGAAACACTACTGATTTTTGTAAGTTGATTTTGTTTCCTATGAATTCACAGCATAATAAGGGTAAAAAAAGAAAAGGCTACTGTAAAATTTTTTTTCTTCATTGAGTAGAAGAAATATTTGAAGTAAATTTTAACGGTGTCAGAAAACAAAAAGAGTCTGCCTATCAGATGTATTTGTTTGAGATTTGAAATCAGAACTTCGGGAACGGGGAAAGGGGCAGGATGTAAGGTGTAGCTGTGCTACTACAGATGGCAGCAGAGGCCTGATTCTGGGATGGAGCCTGTGACAACAGCCTCACAGTTTGATGAGCAGCAGAAGGAGGCGTTCCTTGACAGACAGGTTCTGTGTTGTGACTCTGGGGCTCTTTACTGGAAACTCAGCCAAGAGCCTGCTTTACTGGTACCTCCAAGACCTCAGGACCTCAAACCCTGACTCATGCCCTAGGGGAAGTTTGTTTTTGTTGTAGGAAGCTGTAGGTGTGAGAGCTATACATAGGGAGGAAGTGACAAGTGGGAGGAAGGGAGAAAGGCCCCCTGAATGGAGGAGACCGAGACAGAGGGAGACAGAGAGACAGAGAGAGAGATGTCTGGGAGGTCAGCAGGGGCCGGATTACTGTCAGACTTCTGGCCTTACTTTAAAAGGTGGAACATTGTCAACCTGCCCTTATCTTCGATCAATTCAGGATTTTCTTTTCTTTCTTTTTTTGGGGGGGATGTGGGGGGAACACAGTCCAGCTCTGCTGCCTGTGCTAGAGTATAGTGGTGTCATGAGAGCTCACAGCAACTTCAAACTCCTGGGCTCAAACAATCTTCCTACTTTAGCCTCCCAAGTAGCTGGAACTACAGGCACATAGGCACATGCCACCATGCCTGGCTAATTTTTCTGTTTTTTGCAGATACTGGGGTCTTGATATATTGTCCTGGTTGGTCTCAAGTGATCCTCCCACTTCCATCTCCCAAAGTGCTAAGATTACAAGCATAAGCCATAGTGCCTGGCCAATTCAGTATTTTCAAAAGAGAGAGCTTATTGTACAGTGACAGGTTTAGGTTTGATGTGGAGTAAGCCTCCTTTGGGGGGATGATTTTAGGACCCAGAGGCAACTGGTGGCTACTGTTGGAATGACCTTGAAGAAGAGGCCAACAGCCCATTTAGGAGCTGGATACAGCAAGTCTTCCACTGTGGCAGGGACAGGTCTGGGTGGCCCTCCATAGACCATGCAGCCCGGTGATCCCAAACCTCCTTCCTAGGCTGGCTATGTCTCTTCACCCCTCAGACCTCTCTCTGGGATTTGAGCCAGGGTTATAAACAAACCCTCCTCTTCACCTTTTCCAGAGACTGGGTGACCTCTGCTTTAAAAATTGTTGCCCCAGAATGGCCATCTCACATCCACCCCACCTGGCCTGACCACCCACCCATGTTATAAATCTCTTAGCACAGTTATGAATGTGAGCTTCCTCATACTTGAAATGAATGGGGCCTAGAAGAATCCCTCTTTTCTAGCCAGGCTTCATGGTGGCATACACCTGTAGTCCCAGCTACTTGGGAGGCTAGGGCAAGAGGATTGCTTGAGCCCAGGAGTTTGAGGTTGCTGTGAACTCTGATGCCACAGCACTCTACGGAGGTTGACAAAGTGAGCTCTGTCCCAAAACATAAATAAATAAATAAATAAATAACCCCCCCCTCCTTCCATACATCTTACCCCAAAGGCCCACCCCCAGGGATAAGTACCTCCTATCCTTCCTTCTGCAGTAAGCCAACCCACTGCTTTCTTAAGAGGCATTGAAAATCTTTGGATATTCTTATTTGTGCATCCAAACTGTCTCCCAAACAAGGATCTGCTGGAAGTCTGGGGCTCTCCAAGCACAGATGCTGTGTCCCTTTCCTCAGACTATGGAATGGTCTTTCCCGTGCAGGGAGCTCCCTGCCTCTCATAGTCCTGTGTCTCCCACATCACACTCCAAAAAGGTATTAATATAAGAAACTTGTCCAAGCCAAAAGGCAAGTTCTAGGACACTTGGAGGTGAGCAGGGAAGTCCTCTGGGAGAAACACATTTGGTGGCTTTGTCGTGATCAAGGTGAGTCCCTTGAGCTGAAATCAGAGGGCTGGCAGGTGAGGTGGTGAGCAACCGACCTGTCCCCTGGCACACAGCATAGGGCCTGCGGAATGGAAGGGGCTTCATAGCTGCTGAGTGACTGGCTGAATGAATAATGGTAAATATGTGGGCACAGAGGACCCGTCCCAGTAGTGGAAAGATGAATTTTAGGCTCCACCTTTGGAAGGTTCTGAGCTGACTGACAAGTGTCCCAGGTCACAACTGGCTCAGCACTGGGCAGAAGGCCAGCCCAGAGTCTATAGAGCTTAGGACTGCCCGCTGAGAACAACCATTGGGGGTGATTCAGGAAAGCACCCACTCGTGTCTTCTTAGAACATTCGTGTTTGGTTTAAATCAAGAGTTTCATTCCTCACAACAAGTAGATGCTCTGGTTTGTGCTGGCTGCCTGGTCTGGCATTTCCACAATTGATCTTCTGAGTCTGTCTTATTTTGATAAAATCTCCCTTGGTTCCGGGATGGAGCCAGGATCTTCTGCAGGTGTCCGCAAGGCCATCTGGGGTCAGCATCCTGGGGTTGCTCTCAGCCCACGCAGGAGCAGCTGCCCAGACCGGAACTGGGCTCTTCATCAGCTTTAAGGCATGATGCCAGGCAGCTGGAAGGCCTGAAGCCTGGTTTGACCATTGCTCCCTGGCCCAAAAGAGGGTTGGGCATGGGCTGGGGGCACAGTTGGAAACCTGATGCCCTTGCCCTGGAAAATGAAGTGGTGGTCCCTAATGTGGAACGACTATGCTTGGAGTAAAAACACAGAATGCAGAGTTGGAAGAGCCTTTAGTGAAGATGGAGCAGACATCTCATTTGGAGAAACTGAGGTTTCAAGAGTTTGCGGCAGAGCTGAGACTCCAACCCCTCCTGTGCACGGCAGCCATTGAAGACATGAAGTTTGTCAAACACAACCGCCTCCAATCCTCGTGTCCGCCACCTGCTTAAGACTCTCTTTCAAGTAAGCAGCATGTTCTCTCTAATCCAAGATATTTTGCCCATTTTTTAAAATGGGGTTGTTTGTTTTCTTATTGTTGAGTTTTAGGCACCCACTGTCTATTTCCGATACAAGTCCTTTATCAGATACCTGTTTTGCAAACATTCTCTCTTCGTCTGTGACTTGTGTTTTTTACAAAACAGTTTTTAGCTTTAATAAAGTTCAACTTAACAATTCTTTTCCCAACTCCAAATTCAATGGTGTCATGCTGGTAGCTTTAAATCAGCCACATTGAGAGTATTTTACACTAAAGATAATGGCAAACTCTGAAAATCAAGGATTCCCTCCATAACAGTTGGCTATTAAAACTATTTTCCAGGGTGGTGCCTGTGGCTCAAAGGAGTAGGGTGCTGGCCCCATATGCTGGAGGTGGCGGGTTCAAAACCAACCCTGGCCAAAAACTGCAAAAAAACCCCCAAACTATTTTTCAGCCCATTACTGCCTTGTATTAACTTTCTATTGGATTATCTCTATTATTATTACTTTAGTTATAACTTTTTTTATGTACCAGAGGCTTCTATGAAGTTTTTGTTTTGTGAATATGTAAAATTTGGTATTTTATTTGTCTTTTGCTATAATTGCTCTTACTGTTCACATTTTCCCCACTAACATAGGCAGTGTGATTATTGTCATTAATATCAGAGTAGAAATTCCTAAGTTACATAAATTGTTTTTGTTTATTTTATCAGTTAGTACTATATTATTTATATGTACATTCCTTTGAAATCAATTAAAGTTTTGATTATTGATGCAATTTTATGAAAAATTATTAGAGGAATAAAAAAAGTTTATATCTAAAATTAATAATTATACAGTGAATGGGGTTAAGATAAGATACAAGAAATAAAAATAAAATTAATAATACCTATAATTTAATGAAATCAATTTAATAAAGGAGAAAGTAAGTTGTTTTGGGGGTTTTTTTTGACAGAGCCTCAAGCTGTCGCCCTGGGTAGAGTGCTGTGGCATCACAGCTCACAGCAACCTCTTACTCTTGGGCTTAAGCGATTCTCTTGCCTCAGTCTCCCAAGTAGCTGGGACTACAGGCATCACAAACAACATCTGTCTATTTTTTGGTTGTAGTTGTCATTGTTGTTTGGCAGGCCTGGGCTGGATTCAAACCTGCCCAGGCTCTGGTGTATATGGCTGGTGCCTTAGCTGCCTGAGCTATAGGCGCTGAGCCAAAAAAAAAAAAAAAAGAGAGAGAAAATAAGTTTTTAATAACTTCAGAAAACTGGAATATAATCTAAAACCTATCTAAAACTATTTATAAGTAATACTTATATTTAGTAAATTTTTTATAATTTAAAGAATTAAGTTAAAATTGATATGACAATAATTTCCTAATTTGCTTACTGCATACTTGGAAAAATTTTTGTCACATGGTATGTACTCAAGAAATACATTTTGACATAATGAATCAATTAAAGTCAAGAATAAGACACAGATATTTTCTGAAGTTCAATAATTTACTAGAAGTTTTAGCCAGTATAATAAAATAAAATAAACAGGTATAATAAGATTCAGGGAAAAAAGACCAAATTGTCACTTGTGGGACTATAATTTACTTCTTAGAAAACCCAAGAGAAAATTACCATTATAAACAAATAAGAGAAAATATGACAAAGTTGTTAAATATGAGCCATATACAAAAATCAAAGGCATTCCTATATACCAGGAATAATTCCTTAGAAAATGTAATAGAAAAAAAGAGAGAGAGAGATATGCCATTCACAATAAGAAAAACTACATAGAATTCCTAGAAAAAAAAATGAAAAAAAATGTGAAAACAGTTACGAAAAAAATTGTAAGATTTTACTGGGGAGCTTGTAAGAAGATCTAAATACATAATGAGTATGATCATGTTCTGTTTATAGCTGGCAAGACTAAGTATTATCAAGTAATCTGTACAATTCAATGCAATGCCAATAAAAATCCCAAATCCCAATGGAAGTTTTCATGGACCTTGAAAAAATGATTCTAAAATTTGTATCGAAAAGTAAAGGTTTGAGAATAACCAAAACATTTCCAAAGAAATGTGAAGACTTTAAAAATTACAGTAATTGGACAGAATGTTACAAGGGCAAGTGTAAAAAAACACATCAAAGCAATGTAAAGAAAGCTTAGAAACAGATCTAAGCATAGGTGGAAAGTTACGCAATAGAAGGAACCTTAAAATCGGAGGGAAAATGTTGGATTGTTCAACAGAAGATGTTGGAATCGTTGACCTTTCCTATGGAGAAATAAAACTGTCAGCCTCCTAAGGCATATAAGAATAAACTCCAAATGGATTGGAGGATTAAAGTCCTAAGTGTAAAACCTTAAAAATATAGAACCAATTGAAGAAACATATTTTAAAAAAAATTCTTTGAGACCTCCAAGTGAAGAAGGACTTTTCAAACAAGATACTACAAATTACAGATTGATAACTTTTATTACATAAAAAGTGAAAAGATGTCATGAAATCAAAGGACAAGTCACATGCTTACAGAACTTATTTGCAACATATATGGCAAAAGGTTATTGTCTTGTTGTTCAATTTCCTGCCTCCTGGAAGCAGTGGAAGCCTCCAGAACTCATCCCCCCACCCCACCCCAGGGAAGGACCCGGGGAGAAGTGAGGACAAAGTGGCCCAGAATCAGCACAGATCCCAATAGGCTGTTCATTACAGAGGAAGTCCAAGCCTGTCACAGTGACTCACACCTGTAATTGCAGCACTTTCAGAGGCTGAGGTAGGAGGATGGCTTGATGCCAGGAGTTTAAGACCAGCTTGAGCAATAGAGTGAGACTCCATCTCTATGAAAAGTAATAATAAAAAAATTAACTAGGCATGATGGTGGCAGGCTGTAGTCCCAGGTATTTGGGAGGCCGAGGGAGGAGAATCACTTGAGCCCAGGAGAGTTCAAGGTTAGAGTGAGCTATGATGTCGCCAACTGCACTCCAGTCTAGGTGACAGAGCTAGATCCCCACTCTAAAGACAAAAAAAGAGGATGTCCACGTGGCTGCAAAGTATTTGAAAAATTTGCTCAGTTGCACAAACAGCCAGGGAAAGCAAGTTAAAACAATAATGAGAGATGACCTTTTTTATACTAATCAGATTGGGAAGAATTGACAAACGTGATATTGAGTATTGGCTATGGTGCTGCTGGGAGAACAAACTGGAACCCGCGTGGAGGAGAGTATTTTTTTTCTCCTGAATTCAGTTTCTTTCTTTTTTTAATTAAGTCAAATGCATATAGATCATGAATACATTTATGCGTATGTGGGGTACAATGTGCTGATTTTTTTTAATACAATCTGATGTGGTTACATCAAACCAATCAACATAGCTTTTGCCTCATTTACTTGATTACTGTGTTAAGACATTTATGTTCTAAACATGGCAGATTTGACTTGTACCCTTGCAATATGCTCCATAGGTGGGGTCCTGCCTTTCACCCTCCCTCTATCAGACCTCCCCCCGCCCCTCTTCCCTCTCTTCCCACTCCGGAGGAGAGTATTTTGGAAACGACTAGTAAAGTTGAAAATGTGTTTGCCCCCCCCCACACTCCGACTTACACAGTATTTTTACTAAAAATGTTCAACCTCATAATCTCGAGGAAACACCAGACGGATCCAAATTGAAGGGTATTCTGCAAGACAACCAGCCTGGATTCAAAAGTCTCAACGTCATTTAAGAAAAAACACATTAAAGAACTTTCCAGATTAAAGGAGAACAAAGAGCCACAGTAATTAAATGCAATTCCTGATTCTCGCTGAAGTCTGGATTGGAAAAAAACCCCAAAAATTGGAAATAAAAAATATTACTGGGACGATGGGGAACATTTGGATATTAGGTATTTTTAGTGTACGCTAGATATAAGATTGTGTTCATGCTCTTGTCTGAGGAGCCCCCAAGTGCTCAGAAAGTCAAGACTCTTAGCAGGCTGACAGATCCTTAAGGAAGTTCTGAGCCCAGGACTGAGGTGGAGGTTACTTTAGGCTGAAGGGATTAGTAGAGGCTTGGGCGGTGGATAAGGCCGTGACCTGGATAACTAGGGACTCAAATCCATCCCCGCTGGAATTCTCTGGATGACTTCCCAGCCCCCTTTGGCAGGAGAGCCAGCCCCAGGCTCTGGGTTTGGCTGGACTCCCTGCCAGTTGGGGACTGAGCAGGGTACTGCCCGGCTGGGTCCAGGCAGAAGTTTTTCCTTACCACCTTCCTTGTTCACACCCATTCAGGGATTTAAGATTCTGGAGACCAAGGCTCTGCTCCCCCAGGATCCACAGTCTGTGGACCCCAGTATTCCTGCTGGAGGCGGGGAGCCTGCTGGGTCTGGACGCCAGGCTCTGCCTAAGGAGCAGGAGGTGAGGCCAGGCCAAAGAGGTCAGTTACTGGCATGGTGGCTGCACAAACCAGCGAGGGGCAGGCCAGCTGGAGAGGGACAGCCTGGAGAAGCAGGGGTCTGGAGAACCCAAAGAGGGCCCTGGGGGTGGTGGGCAGGTCCAGGGGTGGGGATGGGAGAGAGAGAGAGTTTGAGATTGAGGTTGAGATCAATGTGTTCAGAGAATGGGAAGAATTTGCATGAAGCTTGTCCCCAGGAATGGGCTGGGAAGCAGGTGGGATAAGGTCTGATCAGAACGCTGTGCTCTCGTAGAGGGAGACAAGTGCCTCTAACTAGGGCAGGATATGCTCTGTGCTGTCATTGTAGTTAGAAAGATTGGCCAGGGAAGGAAGCCATCAACTCTGCAGGGGGTGTTGGGGAAGGTGTCTCTAGAAAGACATGGCACTTCCTTTTAGCCCAGCGAAAGAGTTCAAATGCTATTCCAAGTGTGATGGGCATTCCGAAGGCCAGTTTCCTTTCCCCCGCCCTAACGGATAGATGGTGGGTTGTAAACCAGCAGTGCAGGGACTGATGCTGTTATCTCTGCAATTGTCTCACCTGGTGCCTAATGGGGACCCTGCCCATAGGATTGCTTGCAAAATGTTTGGTGGGTTGGATTGGGATTGAGACAAGTGACATGGCCTCAAAATGTAGGTATCTCACGCCCACCAGCCTAGACCCCTGGGCACCATCTGGAATCTTGCCAGTCAGAGTCCAAACCTGTTCTGGAGTTTCTCCCTCTCCCCCCAAAGAAGTAATGTGATAACCTGGGAAAACAAGTGGCCTTTCCCTGTTAGAAAAAGAGAGCGAAGAACATCCTAGGTGGAGGCAACAAAAGAAACACAGAGAGAAAGGGAGGCTAGTTCATGGCTTATTTCTTGAGACTGAACAGTTTAATTGATGAGATTTCTCAAGGATAAAACAAAATATACTCGATACCGAGTAGGTGTTTGGATTTGCATTTATAGCCAAAGTTTCAGCAAAAGCTGGACTTGAGCCTGTTATCGGACAATGGCTGTGATATATGTATAAACTGTACGTACAGCACAGACTGACTCCTAGCCGGGACCAGCTGTGTGCATGGTGAGAGCAAGCTGCCAGTTTACAGGATGGCTGAAGCCCGTATGGGGTGGCTGCTCCCCTCAGATTTAATTGGCTCATCCATTGCATCCTTCTTCTATTCCACAGATAAGTATCAACCACCCATTCCTGGGGGCAAAGATGCATTGGTGATAATATAATGAGGGACGAGATGGACAAGTGTCCTGTCCTCAAATGCTTATATTCTAATGGAAGGGAGAGGGGACTTAAGTTATAAACAGTAAGTTCAAGAGAATTAAAGATGACAGCAAAGGCTATGAAGGAAAAGAGCAAGGTGATCGTGGATAGGTGGTCAGGGAAGGCTTCCTGGAAGAGGTAGCATTTAAGGTGAGCCCTGGAGGATAGAGAATCATGTATTTGGGGCAGGAGGATTTGGCCATATGGAAGGTCAGACTCAGTGGGCACCCCAGGCCACATCCAAACCCCACTCCTTAGGGGGGTGGGGAAGAGTTAGACTCAGAGGGTGGGACTACAAAATATTTGACAGCTCTCTGAGCTATATAGAGCAACTGAAGGGTTCACGGTATTTTTTAAATCTTGGCAAGATGTAATTTGTTAAACTTTGTGTTTTTTTTACAGAGTAGAACCTATGCATCATAAGTGATGCAGCTGACTGTGTGTGCTTTGACAGGTCTTTCAAGAAGGTTCCTTTTCCTGAGACTTGGAGTGGGGGTATGTCCCACCCACTCAGTCCCTGCCTCCCACACTATGTTTCTCTTCCTAAAAAGTGTTAAATAAAAAGTGCCTTCCGGGGACAGGAAACTTACCACTCCTTAGGCAGCATATTTGAGTCCCAGGACACATGAGCTGTTAGAAAATGCATTCTTGGCTTGAGCCAAAATCGAACTCAGAGTGTCTGCCTGCCTGGTGTCACTTCTGTGATCTGAAGCCACAGGGACAACTCTGATTACTTTTACCCCCAACAGCTCTTCAGGGATTTGAAGACAGCCTGGGGACCCCAAGCAGTCGTCCAAACACCAGCCAGCCCCAATTCCTTCCCTTCTGGCTGCTGTGATCCAGACACCTTACCCAGAAACTCACTCAGAGGAAGGACTCAAGGCCAGGAAGTCTCTCTGGAGAGAGTTTGCTAAGGGTCCTCATTCTGAGCACCACACTTCTGCCATCATCACCAATGACAACCACAGTTTCTGCAATGTGACTGGTACCAGGTCTGGGGTCACTTATGCGACTGCTGAGCTGTGCTACCCACCCCGTCCTGGTGCATTTCAGCCTTGGGGATCTCAGGATAGGACCTATTCAGTCCCCTTTTACTGAATCAGATCAAGATCAGGATGAAAGTCTAAACTTCACAGCCTGACACAAAAGGTTCTTTGTGCCTTACCCAGCTGTGTCTCTTTGGCCAGACTTTCCCACCATTCCTGAGTTTCTACTAAACACTTAAAGTAAGCTCCATTTTTAGGAAAGTCAAGTGGGGACATGTCCCACCCTTCTACTAAAAATAGCCATCTTTTTTTAAGATCTTACTTTATGCCTGTGCACCTGCCATGTTTCCACTTAGAGCACATGGGTAAGGCAAATGAAATTACTAACCCATTCCCTGTGTGGCTAAACTGAGGCAGAGAGCAGTTTTGAAACTTGCTGGAGCTTGCACAGCTAATAAGTGGTGGTTCTGGGACATGGCCTCTTAACATATATCCTGCCCCAGTCCCTAGTGTGCAGCTTAGGACGACTGATCATCAAATTTGTAGGAATTTTGCAAACTAGTTGTTAGAACATGAGCATCATTCAAACTGACAATCAAATAAAATGAAAAACAAACAGAAATACTCAAAACTTGTCACTTCCTAATTATTTTACTACATTTTACTATCACCCATGTTCTTAAGACTATGCATAAATAGCCTCTGTCTGTTGAAAATACCATATAATGGGGCATTTAGTGACATTACGCTAGTAGCACAAAATTGCTCATGGTGGAAATATTTACACTACAGAAATAGGCAGATGTTAAAAATTAGGGCTTCTCCCTGCCCCTTATCCTATTGACTAAGATATCACGGCTTAACATTCTCAGCCGCCACATCAATTTGTAGTTCCCTGAATAAGCCATTATAATGAATGTCAATGAGGCTTGTGTAGGCTGTTCCTCCTGCCTGGAACACTCTTCCTCACGTTCTTGGCTGGGTGAACTCCAGCCCACTCTTTAAGGTCCAGTGGCACCATCAGAAATCCCTCAGTGACACTGTCATCCTGGGATGGGCGTCCCCCAGTGTGCTCATACAGTATTTATTGAGCAAGTCCAGTGGCACCATCAGAAATCCTTCATCCTGGGATGGGCGTCCCCTAGTGTGCTTACAGAGTATTTATTGAGCAATTGCTAGGTACTATACTCTGAGCTCTGCACTTGAAATGCAAGATTGCATAAGGGCTGATCTGCTCTCAAGACACTGTGTCATCAGTGGTAAGCTTGGCCAGAGGGCAGGACTCAAGACTGAGTTCCTTGGAAGATCATGGGAGATCCCTCCAAGCAGAGAGCAGATTGGGCAGGAGACACTAAGGAGTGGTGAGGACTAGACTAGGGCAACACTAACCCTAGGCCCCGTCTATGACTTGAGCTGCTTCTCTGCAATGGCCAGCTGTCGCCGTGTAGAAATCCAGACCTGGGATGGCCAAATCTCTTAAAGAGAAGCTGGAAATTTGGATCTCTGCCTAAGATCTTTTAACATTTAGACATTGGCAACTAATTCTGCATTTTTACAAAAGCACTGTGCAGGTCAAGCAAAGCAACTCTGAGGGCTGCGTGGGCCTTGGGCTAAGAGTTTATAACCACAGATCCAGTTCCACTCATCAGGCAATTGTTGGGATTATGAACCCATTCCACTAGCTTCTTCATCTTGTCTGCAAGGAAACCACGTGACACTTCGGTCAGATACCTTATAAAAATCCCAACCATGTCTTTATTGATTTCTCAACCCTTTTGTGTAGTGGAAAGAACATGGATTCAAGTGACAAATGGGCCAGCCAGATTCTGGGTCCTCCTTTCACCAGCTGTGTGACCTTGGGCAAGCTTCCTAATATCTGCCTCTGAGTAAGATATAATGTCTTACAGATTTTGTGAAGCTTAAAGGAGATTGTGCATATTATACTTGCCTTGTAATTGTGTCGTAGTGGATGTTCATTGAAGGTCAAGTTCTCTCCTCCTTCCCTCCTGTAATCTTCTCCAACAGGAAGTACCAGCGTGAACATTCTAGAGATGAGCAAGCTCCCTGTGGAAGGAAGAATCATGGAAAACTTCCTGGAGGAGGAGGACTTGATGTAGACTTTGTGCCAGTGAGTATTGTTTAATGCCATTTGATAGCAAACCAGCTGATGTGGCCCAGGATGTCTCAGAAAGAGGGAGGGTCCAGTGTGAACCGGGGCCGTGGGATGAGAATGGAACTGGAGTCAAAGGAGTCAGGCATTCACTCAGCAAACTCTTGATGAGCACTTCCTGGGTGCCAAGTGCTGGGGGACAGAGGTGAAGCAGACACAGTGTCTACCCTCATGGAGTTCTCAGTTGACTGGCGAGACATCATAGCAATAATATTTATAATAGTTACGATTTACTGAGGTCAGGCACTGGGCCCCTCTGCCTAACTCATCTCATTAGATTATCACGATTACAAAATGTATCTATTTTACGTAGATACAATCCAGACCCAAAGAGGTTAAACAAGTTGCTCAGGTGACACAGGCAGTCCAAGGTGAGACCCAGGTTTGAGTTCACGTCTGGTCTGTCCGACCGGAAGCTCAGGTTCTTGGATCTGACCTTGTGCTTCCTCCTCCTTCATGCATTCAGGCATCCCTTCATTGAGCGTTACTCGTTAAGCCAAAGCTAGCACGGTCAAGTGCTGTCTGCCTGGGACGCCTTCTAGACGCCTGCAAAAAATAAATAAATAAGAGCCAGATCTCTGAAGTGGGATGAGCCCAGCCAGGAAGAGGTGAAGAGAGAAGGCCCCTAAAAACACTTGCGGGATGGGGAGGGAGGAGCGCAGGGTGGTAGCCAGTGCCGTGTGGCCTTGGGAAGCCCACACGGGGAGAGAATTTTAAGAAGTAGGAGATGGTCTTTGGTCTTTGAGATGGAGGGAGGGATGAACCCCAGGCTCGGGTGATGCCGGATGTGGGGAGCCCTGAGAGCAGCCAAAAGGTTCAGAATGGGCAATGAGCAAGTGGAGTCCTCTGCGCTCAGAAACTTGGTTTTTAGAGGAAAATGAAAGCTAGAGAGAGACAGGAGAGGTCACCAGAAGCAAGAGAGTTTTCCTTTTTTTTTTTTTTAGCTTGATTTTGTTTAGCTTAGGATGGTGAAGCGGGTGTGTGCCAGTCAGGGGATGAGAGAACTGGTTGGAAAAAGAGAAATGAAAATGTGAGACAGAAAGGACTTTTCCTCACAGGCCTGGACACAGTATATATTTATTTGATGTCTTCTTTCCACTTTTTAAGAGACAAGGTCTCAATGGCTAGTAGATGGGGAGCTAAAAGGCCAAATCTTCTTGAAAAATTGTGGGTGTGTGGGAGTGTGGGGGGAGGGTGGAGGTAGGGATTGATACAAGTGGAAAATGGAGAATGGTTGTAGCTACCTACATCCTGGGAGAACACTCTAGAAGGTTAGCTATTATGTTTTTTTTTGTTGTTGTTTGTTTGTTTGTTTTAGACAGAGTCTCACTATGTTGCCCTGGGTAGAGTGCCGTGGCGTCACGCTCACAGCAACCTCAAACTCTTGGGCTTAAGCAATGCTCTTGCCTCAGCCTCCCAAGTAGTTGGGTCTATAGGCACCCACCATAATGCCTGGCTATTTTTTGGTTGTTCAGGTGCCCACCATAACACCTGGCTATTTTTTGGTTGTAGTTGTCATTGTTGTTTGGCAAGCCCGGGCTGGATTTGAACCCACCAACTTCAGTGTATGTGGCTGGTGCCCTAGTCGCTGAGCTACAGGCGCAGAGCCAGCTATCATTTATTTATTGGCATTATTCTGCATTTGCCAATGCCCTAAGTTACAAATGTATAAATTTATTTAATCCTAACAGCAACTCTCTGAGGCAGGAGCTCTACAGATGGTCCTGAGGTGATATATCCAGTAGTGGGAAAGCCAGGATTTGAACCCAAGATTTGCAGCTGATGTGGAGTCTGTGATGTTACCTCTGGGCCACACACTTCCATACCCAACATTAGTTTATATGCCTTATTTTATTCTTTAGAGGCAGGGTCTTGCTCTGTTGCCCAGGCTGGAGTGCAGTGGCACAATCATAGCTCACGGCAGCCTCAAACTCCTGGGCTCAAGCTATCCTCCTGCTTCAGCTTCCTGAGTAGCTGGGACTATAGGCACATGCTGCCTTGCCCCACTAATTTTTAAATTATTTTTGTAGAGACTTAGTCTCACTATGTTGCCCAGGTTGGTCTGGAACTCCTGGCCTCAAGCAATTCTCCTGCCTGTATTGAGATAATGTATTGAGATAATGGGCCTGAGCCACCATGCCTGGCCCCTTATTTTATAATAGCACATTCCTCTCCAGGAGTCTCTGGGGCTGGAGGGGCTCATTATGCTTGTGTTTCACATGAAGGAACAGAGACGTGTAGTGACTTGCCCAGGGTCACACAGCTACTATTAAGTGGCTGAGCGGGGACTCCAGCTTGCCTTTCTCTAACTGCGAGCCTGCCACTTTCCCTGGAGGAAAGAAATGTAGGAATTCCATGGGGAGCCAGGTGCCAAAAAGGAGGTGCCCCTGGACTTGGGGAGGCAACATTCTGCAGCCTTTCCAAGGCTCAGGACTCCATAGACTCCTGAGTCACCCCAGTTCAAGAGAGGTACAGAAAAAGCTGGGGGTTGGCAGGTTAGGTACAACAGGAAGAGGACCCGGTGGCAAAGCTTCAAGTCTGAGAGGGAAGCTGCCTGGCTCCCACACATCCCTGGGTGTGGGCTGAGTGAGACAGAATGAAATATAAGCAGGAGGGCTGGGGGCACTGCTCAGGGCCAAGAGCGGTAGTGTGGTGGGTGGGAAGGGGGCTGTCTGGCGGGGAAGAGCCCGGGCCATGAATGGCCCAGCCAGACCCTTCCAAACTTCTCTCCTGAAGCCATCCAGGCACTGTGCCCTGCAGCTGCTTCTGAAAACGGAGAGGTAGAAAATACCCAGGGGTCTTGCGGAGGCGTGTCGGGGGAAATTAGGGCTTCCTATGTGAGTTACCAGGAATCTTGGAGTGGGTCCAGGAGGGAGTGTGGGAGGTGGCAGAGAAGCCCTTAAAAGGTGGGCCCAGCCCCTGCCTCTTCTGCCCACCAGAGGACGGAGGACGGAAGGAAAGGTCTCACTGGTGAGGAGCGTCATGCTGGGCATTGCCTGGCATGAAGCGGTTTGAGGGAGCAGGGCAAACCCCCATCCACCCCTTCCCCACAGACTGCAGGCACCCCAGCTTGGCAGCGGAGCTTGGAGCTACTCCTCCTTTCCAGCCAGGAGACATGCTCTGGGGTGGGGGCTCCTAGGAGCACTGGGGCTGCTGCATCTGGGCTTGGGGGACTCGTCGCTGGGGTGACCCGGCCACTTCCTGGACTCCACGTCTCCTGTGTCTGTTGGGGGATCTGTCTCCGCTCTCTCCACCTCTCATTACCATAGCCACTGCTCCACTTGAAACTTCTCTTGCGGCTGGGCTCATTCACCTCTGGTGGCTTCAGGAAAATAGCCAAGCCCACATCCTTCTCTGGGGCCTGCTGTGGGTTCTACTGCTGTCCCCTCGGTAGGGCAGCATTTCAGTGGCTCTACTGCCTCTGCTGTGAAACTGCCTTTCACTTTTTCAGACCCATTTTCTTCCCTCCCTCCCTCCCTCTCTCCCTCCCTCCCGCCTTTCTTCCTACGGGGTCTCATTCTTTTCTCCAGGCTAAAGGGCACTGGCATGATCATAACTCACTGTAGCCTCAAACTCTTGGGTTCAAACTATCCCCCTGCCTCAGCCTCCCAAGTAGCTGGGACTACAGGCACCTACCACCACTCTCGGCTAATGTTTTTGTTTTTTGTAGAGATGGGGTCTTGCTGTATTGTCCAGGCTGGTCTTGAGCTCCCAGCCTCCAATATCCTCCTGCCTCAGCCTCCCAAAGCACTAAGATGACAGGTGTGAGGCTTTGCAGGGACTCCAGCTGCTCACTTACACTAGTAGCTTATGCCCAGGGTGTTGCCAAATGCTCCCGGGTGGTTGATTTTCTTCAGGTCTGGGGAGGCTGACACACCAAGAAATGATTGCTATTTAACAGATAGCATTTTATTCCCAGTTCCAAGAGAAGAGGGCATGTTGCCCCTCACAGGGGTACCAGGTTGGTAAGGAGGCAGAGGAAGCCAGCATGAACATGGCCCAGGGCCTTCGTTGTGATTTCTGAGGGAAAGGCCTGGTGGGGCAGGGTAAACAGCATAGGAACGGCCAGTCTGACCATTCCACCAGGCTCCAGGCTTTCCTAGTTGTCCAGCGTCTTGGAGTGTGAAGTTGAGATGAAGGTGGCTGGAGGTACGACTAGGAGGAGCCCTTTGCCTCCTCTTGGAATTAGCTAGTCCTGGGAGGGGCAGTCTCTCTCTGGCCGGCAAATCCCCCAAGATATCAACACATCATAAAACACTGAAAATAAAAAGCATGTTTAGTGCTCAGGGTGCTCAGAGGCCGTGGAGTTGAGTCGGCCAAGGGAGCAGATTCACAGTCCTGGGTTAAGCCTGTGGGCAACTCACTTCACCTGCCTGAGCCTTGATTGCTTCATCTATAAAGTCAAAAACTGCTATTTGTCCAGCAAGTAACCATTTAAGGGGACAGACGCTGGGCCAGCAGGTTTGACAATAGCCACCTGCCAAGGGCACTGGGGAGGCCAATGCCCACTGTTTAGAGAGACAGTGGTGGTGCCTGGCTTGTTGGAATTAACCAGGGGATGAGTGGCAGCCTCAGGAAGTAGCAGGGAAAGTTGGTGTGGCAGGATGGGCTCTAGGGCCACTTCCCTTGGCTGTTCAGAGCCCTCAAAGTGGAGGCTGTGGGGAGGCAGCACCCTCAGGAATGTTCCTGGAACTCAGGGTTGCTGCTGGGCAGAGGTGGCATGGAGGCCAGCCTACCAGCCAGGAGCCCCCGGAATTCTGAAGTGTGTTTGAAGGCCAGGCCTTGAGAGGTGCCAGGGGCTTGGGCAGAGCCCAGGGTCTCTTAGACAGCAGGGCACTGAAGGGGAGATCCTGGCAGACCACAGGGCAGCTGGAAAGCTGTGGATAAACAGGGACTTGGGCATCCGGGGAGGAAGGGGAGCAGCCAGCTGCCAGGGAGGAGCCCAAGAGGCCAAGTCAGAACCCGGGGCTGGCCCTGGACACGTGGAATTTCCTCTGCCTCTGGTTATGCTTGTTTTGAACTTTAGGCTAACGATGACTGTGTTTGCCAAAGACGCATTCTAAGGAGGGAAGCGGAGGGGTCTGGGCACATGAGGCGGAGTGTGAGAAGGAATGGTCCCCTCGTTTCAAAGAATCCATGTCTCTGGAAAGGGATGCTGTGTGGTTCAGTGAGGGGTGCATGAGGACAGCCCTGAAACCTGCCTCTCCTTCCTCCTGGCTGTGTGACCTCTGGCAAATTCCTCCAATTCTTTGAGCTTTCATTTCCCCCCTGGCAAAATGGAAAAAATGATAAATACCCTGCAGAACTGTCACAAGCACCCAAGGTTGACTTACTCTTTAGGAAGGCGCAGTGCTTGGAGCCCAGGGAAATGTTTTCATTTTAAATTCTTTTAAAACAAGGAGGAAAATATGAATATAATAATAATGATGACAATATAGTGATGATCTCGCTTGGATGATCATTTTCTTTATACTAATGTAATTGTCAATTGTTTATAATACGCCTATTTTGGAGAAAGGAGGCACCTACTCTGGGCTGGGCACTGTTCTGGATGTTGGGACAAAGGGCTGTGTCCACCCAGCTTCTGTCCTGGAAGAACCAGCAGGGAAGACACCCGTGAGAACAGGCAGCCACAGCATCCTGAGAGCTGAAGGAGCCGCAGACACAGAAATGTGGGCCTCCCTCTGCCCCTCCCACCACTAGCGCCCAGGCTGTTTCTCTCCCTGCCAGCTTCTCATGTCTTTCTTCAAGGGCCATGTCTAGGCCACGTCAATTCCTGCCCCTCAACTTATGCCATCAAATCTCCGTTTAAGAATCCTGCCTAGGGCTGGGCACAGCAGCTCACGCCTGTAATCCTAGCACTTTGGGAGGCCGAGGTGGGTGGATTGGCCTGAGCTCAGGAGTTTGAGACCAGCCTGAGCAAAGTAAGACCCCATCTCTACTAAAAATAGAAAAAACTAGCTGGGTGTTGTAGCAGGTGTCTGCAGTCCCAGCTACTTGGGAGGCGGAGGCAAGAGGATCTCTTGATCCCCAGAGTTTGAGATTGCTGTGAGCTGTGATGCCATAGCACTCCTACCCAGTGCGACAGAATGAGACTCTGTCTTAAAAAAAAAAAAAGAATCCTGTCCATTCTGTGGTTCCTTTTAGCCATTTTCTGCTGAGGGGTCAGTGCATCTGGGTGTCTGTGACTAGGTGCACTGGTGGCGGGAACTGTACCCCTAAAAATGCTTCCATAAATGCCCCCGTACCTCCAGAGACCCCTGTGCACCTGTAGGTTTTTGCCTTGTCCTGTCTGACTGGGGTCACCTGTTTATTGACCAATACAAGGAGGCTTGGCAGGGAGCCAGGGTGGGGTCTGAATGGGCTGTGGGGGCGTTGCCTGACAGATATGTTGTGGGATGTGATTTCTTTTCCAGAACCCCAGAGATGAAGGGCCTCCTCCCACTGACTTGGTTCCTGGCTTGCAGTAAGTGCTGGCCCCTGACCACTGAATGACCTTTGCCCCACAGGCGTCATAGTGTAGCGGAAAGGGGATCAGTCTTAGGGGTCATGGAGACCTGTGTTTGAATCTTGGCTTTGTGCTGATGGAGTAGATGCCAGCAAGAGCCTTTTGCCCTCTGAGCTTCTGCTCCCTTGGCTGACATGGGTGAATGCGGCCCCGGTGGGGCTGAGGTGGGTTCTAGGAGATGCCACTTATAAAGTGAGAAGACCGCAGATGTGCTACGTGGCCGGCAAAGTCAGGAGGAGGATTTTTTTCCTTGGTTGCAAAACAAACAGGTCAAAACAAGACAAAAAGATGAAAATTAAAACACAAGGCCCTTAAGGAAAAGTCCCAACCCGTGATTCATGGTCATTCTGTGGTCAGGCCCACCCGGGGCTCCTCCGTGCCCCACCTCCAGCTTCCTCCCTGCAGCTCCAAAACCATGAACACAACGCTGATGGCCACATCCCTGCAGACCCTGGACAGAGCCTCAGGCCTAAAGCCCAGGATGGGGATACTTCTTTCCCTCCAAGCTTCAGTTCAGATGAGGGAATGACTTGGACGATTTCTAAGGGTCTCCTCCTGCTTCAAGATTGTCTGCCTTATATTCTAAAAGGTGTTAGGAGGGAGAGAATGTGGGGGGGGACGGGAAGCTCCTGTCTGCCTGCTTTGTACGGACACCACATGCGTGACCCCCTAATAGGTCTTGGGCACTTACTCTGTCTGTCACTATGCTCAAAATTTGCAGACTTTGTCTTATTTTAACTCTCATAACAACTCCAGGAGGTGACTGTTAAATTTAGGTTCCCATTTTCCAGTTGAGGAAGCTGAGGCTCTGAGGGAATAAAATTAAGCCTGTTCATCACCATACTTTTAATTAACAGCCGAGCCAGAATTTGAACCTGCGTCTGCTCACTTTTTCAAATCAAGCTCTTAACCACTGCTTGCCCTGCCCTGCCCACTAATTGGGAAAATAAAAAGGGATGGCTGGGTCCTTCTGAGCCCATACCACAGGGGGCAGAAAGGTCAGGAGACGCTCTGGGCAGGGCTGCCCAGGTGTCACCTGGGGACATGGGCTGTCTTCTAGGCATACCCGCTGTGCCAGGAGGCTTGATAGAACTGAAGTCGATGATTGAGAAGGTGACAGGAAAGAACGCCCTGACGACCTATGGTTTCTACGGCTGTTACTGTGGCTTGGGCGGCCAAGGAACCCCCATGGATGCCACTGATTGGTGAGCTGATCCTCATATCTGCCCTGTCTCTGTGCTCCAGGCTCTGCGCCTGCGTTCTGTCACTCAATTTCATGTCACTTCTAGAAGATGATCATTAAAGCACCAATTCAGAGATAAGAAAATGAACTAGCAATCCCAAGATCTCAGGGGCCTAAGGTGTCAGTATCAGACATAACAAATGGTCCTAAGTGTAGTGGCTTAAAAGAGCAACAATCACTTTGCTTATGAATCTGCCTTGAGGGTAGGGCTTATCCCTACTCTACTCAGCTTTGGCTCAGACAGCTCAGCTGGGGCTGGATAATCCGCTTTCCAGATGGGCCCACCTGTGCCTGGCACGTTGCTGCTGTCCCCTGGCCTGAGAGTGGGCCAGAACCCTTAGTTCCTCCAATGAAGTCCCCTGCAAGGATGCCTGGACTTCCTCCCAGCCTGGTGACTCTTGAATTCCAAGAGTGTGTTCCCAAACTGCAAGGCCAAAGGGTACAGTAATTATATGGTCAGCCTCCAAAATTCCATAGTGTCGCACTATTCTTGGTTGAGGCAATCACAAAGGCTTTAAGAGAGAGGGGACTTAGGTTCTACTCTTGATTGGGAAGAAGTTCTAGAAGTTAAATGGGAGATAGTGTTCTTTGTAAAACACACCCTGTTGGGCTAATCATTCTGAAACCACTAAACATACAATGGAAGAAAAACAGTGCCAAAATTGCTTTGAGGGCTGGACTAGGCGCTGGCATGGATGCATAGCTTCCCTAGGGTAGTACTTAGAAGGAGACCGTAGTGATATTCAGCAATGAGGTACATAGCACTTTTTCTTTATATATATATATATACACACACACATATATTGTATTGTTGGGGATTCATTGAGGGTACAAGAAACCAGGTTACACTGATTGCATTTGTTAGGTAAAGTCCCTCTTAGAGTTATATCTTGTCCCCAAAAGGTATGTCACACACCGAGACCCACCCCCTTCCCTCCTTCCCTCTCTCTGCTCTCCCTTTCCCCCACTCCTCTACATAGCCCTAGGATGAGTTTGCAAACTAAACTGTCAGACCTCCAGGTAGTGCCAAAAAATAAGAAAGTGCTCAAACGAAACAAATAAACCCCCACATTGACGAGGATATGTCAAGGGACATGTGAGCCAATTGAAAAGGCACCCCATGGCCAGGGCAGAAACAACTTGAGAAGCAAAGTGAGTAACCCAAACCCCAGTCTTATCAGGAGAAAAAAACACCAGACTAAGCCCTGACCGGCACTGCTCACAACTATCAAGTCCCCTAAACCAAGGAAAATGTGACCAACTGCCACAGCCGAGAGAAGCCTAAAGAGATGAAAAAACTAAATGTAACTTGGAATCCTAGACAGGACCCTGGAACAGAAAAAGGACACCAGGTAAAAACTAGAAAAATATGAATGAACTGTGGACTTTTTACAATTAGTGAAATAATAATGATGACTAATATTATTTAGTTAATCAGGTAATATTTATTTATTTATTTATTTTGGCCAGGGCTGGGTTTGAACCCGCCACCCTTGGCATATGGGACCAACACCCTACCCACTGAGCCACAGGCGCCATCCCCATAATAATTATTTATTTAATAAAATATTGATATTAGTTTGTTAATTGCAAAAAAAAAAAACAAAAACAAAAACAAAAACAAAAAACCCAATGTATCATACCAATATAAATTGTTAGTAATAGGGGAAAGTAGGCCAGGCGCGATGGCTCCCACCTGTAATCCCAGCACTCTAGGAGGCCAAGGTGTGTGGACTGCCTGAGATTAGGAGTTCGAGACCAGCCTGAGCAAGAGTGAAACCCCTGTTTCTACTAAAAATAGAAAAAATCTAACTGGGCATTGTGGCGGGTGCCTATAGTCCTGCCTACTAGGGTGGCTGAGGCAAGAGGATTGCTTGAACCAAGGAGTTTGAGGTTGCTGTGAGCTGTGATGCCACAGCCCTCTATCCAGAGCGACAGAGTGAGACTCTGTCTCTAAAAAAATAAATACATAACATTGGGGAAACTGGCCATTTCTCCTGTACAATCTCAATTTTTCTATAAATAAATAAAAAGAACTTTAATTTTGGATTAATATGAGATTACAAATGTTTAGGTTGCATTATTTTCAATTCTAAGATAAAGTTCAAGTTGTAGTTGGGCCCTTCACCCAGGGGGCGTGCTGAGCACCCTCACGTTGTGCATATTAGGTGGGATCTGCCATCCCCCTCCTTCCTTCCCTCTCTTCCCCGTCTTCCTTGATAGATTATACTTGTGCTTTTTTTTTGTTTTTTTTTTTTTAATTTTAACTACAATCTGCCACATCTAACATACAATCATCCTTCAGGGTCTGAGGAAGACTTAATCCAGGACCCCCTACAGATATCAAGATCTGGAGATGCTTTAGTCCCTGGTATAAAAGGGCATAGTATTTGCATATAACCTACACGCATCTTCCTGTATACTCTAAATTATTTCTAGATGACTTACAATAGCTGATATAATGTAAATGCTGTGTAAGTAGTCGTTGTACTGTATTATTTAGGGCAATGATCCCCAACCTTTTCGGCACCAGGGACTGGTTTCATGGAACACAATTTTTCCAGGGACCAAGGGTGGGAGGGGCACAATGGTTTGGGGATAATTCAAGTGCATTACATTTCTTGTGCACTTTATTTCTATTATTATTACATTGTAATGTATATTGAAATAATTATACAACTCACCATTATGCAGAATCAGCAGAAGCCCCAAGCTTGTATTCCTGCAGCTAGATGGTCCCAGCACCAGCATCGCCACCTCAGCTCCGCCTCAGATCATCAGGCATTAGATCAGGCGTCCTCAAACTGCGGCCCGCGGGCCACATGAAGCGGTGTGAATTGTATTTGTTCCCGTTTCATTTTTTACTTCAAAATAAGATATGTGCAGTGTGCATAGGAATTTGTTCATAGTTTTTTTTTTTTAAACTATAATCCAGCCCTCCAATGGTCTGAGGGACAGTGAATTGGCCTCCTGTTTAAAAAGTTTGAGGATGTCTGCATTAGATTCTCATAAAGGAACATGCAACCTGGATCCCTCCCCCACACAGTGCACAGGAGGGGTCCTGCACCTATGAGAATGTAATACCGCAGCTGATCTGACGGGAGGAGGAGCTCAGGCTGTGATGAAAGTGACAGGGAGCACTGCAAAATGCAAGTAAAGCTTTGCTCCCTTTGACCACAGCTCAGCCCCTGCTGTGCCACTCGGCTCCTGGCAGTCCATGGCCTGGGAGTCAGGGACCACAGGTCCAGGGAATAATGCCATGCAAACGGAAGTCTGTGTGTGTTCATCACCGACACCACCTTAGAGGCCAGTTATATTTTTGATCCCGGTTGTTTGAATCCACAGATGTGGAACCGGTGATACTAAAAGTTTAATTTTTTGTCACATAACAGTTCAATGTGAATCACATGTTGATTAAGGGGCCTGGGTCTTATAGCTTTGCTGTCCCCCGTGCTCTCAGAGTCTTCTTTGCGTCATCTCCATCCAGCTGAAAGATGGAGAAAGAAAGTGGAGGAAATTGTGGGTGGTGTTTTTGGACGCACCTGGCAGTGGAGCGCATCACTTCTGCCCATGCCCCACACCCTGGCCAGAACCTAGTCCTGTGTCTGCACCTACCCACAAGGGAGCTGGGAAGTATCATCTAATTGTGATTCTTGGAGAGAAAAGTGGGCCAGTCACCTGCTAGCTGGTGGCAGCTCTTGTGGAAGGCAGGGCAGCTCTTAGCCACACTGCCAGGTCTTGTCCTGACAGGCTACTCCCACCAGGGTGGCTGTGCTAAAGTGCCATGGTTGAAGTTTTCCTCCTATTAGGGACAAGGGGGTCGAGAGGGCACCCTTCCACTCAGGATCTAATTCTTTTGCACGGACAGGTGCTGTTGGGTGCATGACCGCTGTTATGGGCAGCTGGAGGAGGAAGGCTGTAACGTCCGGACACAGTCCTACAAATACAGATTCTCACGGGGCCTGGTCACCTGCGGTAAGTCTTCCTCTTCAAGCCATGGGAAGAGGCTGGACCTCTCAGCGTTCTGAGTTCAGCTGCCCTATAGCCCAGCCAGCTTATGTGTTGGGGGTGCAGATCTGGGATGAAAGGGGCAGGATTACTGCAGCAGGGAAGGGCTGAGCATTCACTGGGTACCAAGGGCTTAGCATACTTCCCTTTATTTGATCTCCCAAATGCCCTATGGAGTAGACTTAGTCACCCCTCTTTACACAAGAGGAAGCTGACGCTCCAAAGCTTGCTGGTGTACGTAGCAGGGCTCCAGCTCAGATCCTCAGAGTCTGGAATGGCGTCTCCTCTATGAGAATCAGAGTTTTCTGCAGCACAGAGGCGTCTCCACCCTCATGTGCTTCCTCCATCAGACCGGGATCTCCCTGAGGGCAAGAGCTTTGCCTCTTCCATCAGATTATCTCCCAGTGCAGGAGCTTTGCTCCCTGTCTCAGGCTGAGAGCTTCTCAGGGCAGGAAGCAAAGCTGGGAGTCTGCTCAGACTGAACCAAATTCAAGTTCATAAAGCACATCCTTTCCCGTCCTCACTCTGTGCTTGGTATCCTGTTTGCAGAGCGTACGTCCCTCTGTCCTATGCAGCTCTGTTCCTGTGACCGGAAGTTTGTCTACTGCCTGAAGAGAAACCTCTGGAGCTACAACCCTCACTATCGCTACTTCCCCAATTTCTTCTGCTCCTAGTCACCTCAGGCTGCTCCCCCTAGACTGAGACTCGGTTCTCTTCTCTAACACAGAGTTCTGACTCAGCTGGGGGTCCCGGGAGAGACTCCTGGCCTCAGACCTCATTCTTTCTTGGAGGAGCCCCAGGGCAACCCTTCACCTTCTGGAAAGTCCCAAGAGAGTGACTCTGATCACGGGGCTTGGCAAGGTCCCAGGGTCTCTGGGCTTCTGTTCCCATTCTGAGTGCTGTCCTCTAAGCCAGGGCCAGCTGTGTCTCTCCTGTCCCCTGAAGACAGCACTTGTCTCCAGCTGGAAGACCTCCCTGGCTCGCACTTGCTTTTTAGCTTCTGCAATCAGATTGTCACCACCGCCTTCCAGAGAATTTTTATACAGATAGAAGCAAAATTGACTCTATGAATAATAAAATTTATTCTCTAATAAAAATCACACTGGTGTTTTCCTCTGCCATGGGAGATTGTTGGTGTCTGTTTCTCTGCCCCTGGGGCACTAAACCCAAAGTTATCTGAGATGGAAGGGCAGATTAGGAAACAGGTTTCCAGATGAGCTTCAGGCCTCCCCCGGGGTTAATTTCTTTAAACCTGGGAGGCTTCTGGAGCCCAGTGCTGGATATCGCTCTTCCTCAACTGGGGGAGGGAAAAGTAATTGGCGATTTTGCAGCAAGGGCTTCCAGGCCAGAGAGGATGGCATTCAAATCCCAGCTTTGTCTTCTCCAAATGTGCCTTCTGGGCTGATGACTGAACCTCTCTGATCTTCAGTCTCTTTCAAAAAGAAACTGGTCACACTCCTTGTGACGGAAAACGAGGCTTCCAAAGCCCACTGTGATGCTGGCATGGGGGATGCTGAGGTTCTGGGATTTCATGGAGAGGAATTTTTTAAAAAAATAGGGTTCAGCCATGGGGTTATTTTTACCAAGTAAGGACTTCTAAAAACACAACTCGTCTATCAATTCCTACAAGGAAGGGTGCTCTAACACCACGTGGGCAGGAAGAAAGACAGTATTCCAAAATACTATTCCAGAATCCTTTCCAAGAAAGGACCTTTGGCTTTTATTTGATACACCCCCAAATAACCACATGATAAATGGGATCTATATTTAAAAACCTCTAGTGTTGCACTTTCAAAATAAAATTTAATTTTATGAGATTACCCTGGAGGTACTGGTGTTTCAGAAAAGTTTGATACATATTCAGTGTCTATATTTGACTATGCAAATATAGTAGGGCTCAAGTGCCCAATTTACTCATTAACATATTCGGGGGGGGAGGGGACAGAGTCTTACTCTGTTGCCCCGGGGTTGAGGGCAGTGTTGTCATCACAGCTCAAGGCAACCTCAAAGTCCTGGGCTCAAGCAATTCTCCTGCTTCAGTCTCCCTAATAGCTGGGACTATAGGCTCATGCCATGACACCTGTTCAATTTTTAGTAGAGATGGGGGTCTCTATATTAAAGAAAATTTAATGTCAAAACTAGTAAAGAACAGTCTGAGCAAGAGCAAGACCCTGTGTCTACAAAAAATAGAAGATTTGCCAGGTGTGGTGGCAGGTGCCTGTAGTCCCAGCTACACAGGAGGCTGAGGCAGGAGGATCTCCTGGGCCCAGGAGTTCAAGGTTGCTGTGAGTAATGATGATGCCACTGTTCTCTAACCTGGGCAACAGAGCAAACAGAGCTAGACCCTATCTCATAGAAAAGTACTCTATATGCAAGAAGTACTCTATTCTTGCATATAGAGTACTTCTGCCTCTCTGCCTAAACTCCCTGACTGGTACAGAATTTGGTACTAGAAGTGGTTTCTCGGGAATAGACGCTGAAGGAGGGTCTCTCTGGTTTGCTTCTGGGTCAGCTGGAATTGGTTTTCTCTGATTAGATTTAAAGGCATTGCTCACTGTATTGAGTGGTAGAGAAGATGTTGATTGTTCACAGCTTACAGGGATAAAACAGCTACTTAAACGATCACCTCTATACATCCCTATTCAAGGGTGACCAAGTAGTTGATAACCATAGAGCGTTTTAGTAGAAATAAAAAATATTGTGGGTCAGAGAACTTGGGAAAAGTAATGGAAGCTGGTAAAGTGGGCACACCCATAATTCCAGGTACTCGGATGCTGAGGTGGGAGGATTACTTGAGACCCAGAATTCAAGATCAGCCTGGGCAATATATAAGACACTGTCTCTACAAAAATTAATAATAATAAAAAAAATTACCTGGGCATGGTGGTGACCTCCTGTAGTCCCAACTACTCAGGAGCCTGAGGCAGGAGGATTGCTTGTGGGATTTATTTTCTCACTTAAGGCACATGCATGTCTTACCATTGAGTCTACAACCTCTGTGATTTGAGCCTAGGAGTTCAGGATCACAGTGAGCTATGACTGATTGTGCCACTGTACTCCAGTCTGAGTGACAGAGCAAGGGAAAAAGAGACAGAAAGAGAAACAGTGGAGTAATGTCGGGGGTTTTTGAGTGTGAACCCCAACCTGTTTTGAACACCGGCTGGGAAAACCAGGCTGGAGATACGGGAGTTTAAAACAAAGTCTGAAAGTGCCTGGAGAGGGTTTACATGAATCTAGGCCGAGTAGTGAAACAAAGAAAATGCAGTGCTTCTCTGGCCTCTTCCAAGGCTTTTATAGCTGTCTAACAAAAGTGCATTTGCAAAAGATAGTGTGAAAATTGGTTCCTAGGTTCTTTCAGGAACCTGGATAGAGAGAGAGACTGGGTAAGCTGTAGGAGATTGGTAAACAGCCCAGGGTGCATTTAAATAAAGGGGGAGGGAGAAGCTAGTTCTAAACCAGGTTTCTTAATCTAACTACATTTTCAAGAGTTTAATCCCTCCCATCTGTTGACTCTCCAACACACAGGCCTAGTCCAGCCAGTCCAGGTGTCTTGGGTTCTTTGCATCTTCTGTGGATTTGAAGAACACCCAGGGATTACTCGTCTGTAAGCGGTCCCCTGAATACCTTGGGACTGAAGCAGGGAGCCCTGTTGAGAAGTGGGTTTATCTACCTCCCACAGAGTAATGTGATCTTGATCTGCTACACCTCCAGACACAGCTGCTGAGGCTTTGTTTCTGGAGCAAATCAGCACATCCCCAGCGCATGCTTTATAATATTCAGCGCAGAATGGCTATTTCTTTATACATATCAAGTGAACCCATCAGAAGCATTTGCTTCCAGCTTTCAGGGACAGCATTATACCTTAACTTTCCCCCTGTAGGGCTACATCAGCCCTCCAGCACTCTATCATGATCTAGTTCAGAGGGACTGTGATTATCTTTATATTCCGCAGCACATCATGCTTGTCCATCCGCTGGCCATGTTGTGCTGGTTGGACGTGGTTGTCATGAAAAAGGGACTACAGTAGAATCTCCATACCTTCCAAACTCCCTACACTGACGACCTTAAGTTGACCTAATTTCGATAGATCGGACATGCACCACGTATACGTATCAGTACAGCAGGCCTGGTTCCTGTGTCAACCACCTCTGTATGTTGACCAATTTGTTACCGCCCCTTGGGTGGTCAACTCACAGAGGTTCTAGACTCAATGGTAAGACATTGCATGCACCTTAAGAGAGAAAATAAATCCCTCAAGAATTTAGGGACCTGATACTTCTGTGGCATTTCTAGGCATTTCTGTGGCCTGGGGCATATTAGGAGTTCCTTTCAAGAGGCAGGACAGGTAGCAGCATCCATAGAGGAGGAAGGACAACATGTTCTGGGCCCTCTGAATTTTGGAGACATGTAGATTATCGGTTGCGCTACTTCAACTCACCAGTCACCCTAAACCGCTGCGCAGAACAAGAGAAGATTCTGCTACAGGTCCAGGCTGCCCCTCAAGGGGCTCTGCCACTTGGGTCAGAAGACCCAATGGTGTGTGGGGTGTGTGCACAAGAGATGCTATTCAGTGATAGAATCAGGTGTACCTGCCCAAATAGACCTGCCCCGCCCAGATGAGACTGACCTACCCAGGAAGAATCTAACCCACCCAGGAAGAATCAAGTATATGTCCCTCCCAGGAAGTGGTGGACGAACCAATCCTTGTCCCCCTCTGTCCTTCCCCCTCCCCGCACCCCACCCCCAGCCATTACCCACGTGTGGATTTCTTTCCCAGTTAGCAATCTCACCCCACCTGTTCCCAGGTGGAATAAAGCTACTTTAATTGCACAACCCGGGGCTCCGTTTTCCTTTTGTCTCTTGCCTCGGAATAATCCTTCATCTTCGACTCTGTATCCTTTCCCTTGGAAGTTCTGATGGGCCTCTGGGGGCAAATCATAGGGCAGAGCCTTGGGGTTCTAGAGCGAAGCCATGCCACCAGTGGCAGAGGACTATTCCCCTCATGAGAAACAGCATCTCAGTAAACAAAGGCTTGATACATGGGCCTTAGTAAAAACTAAATGCTAGGCCTGAGATCACTAAGTTATCATGACTTACGTTGCCTGTTGTGAACTAAGTGTTATCTGAACCATCAAGACGGAGCAGGAATCCCATCAAGTGGAAATGGGATACGTGAAGTTGGCCTCCAACGGGTCCTGAAGCCAAGCTGCGCAGGCCAGGGCCCCTGCCACGTTATCTTCTCCTGTGATTTCATGAGTACGTATCCTATTGCCTGAGGAAGAAAAAGATCTGGGCCCATCTTCCAGATGGTTCTTCACAGCACACTGGCCGTCCCTGAAAGTGGACAGCTCTGTTACAGTCCCACTCTGCGGTGGCCCTACTGTTTGCATAAGGCGTGGTAACATAGTTAACCTCCTCTCTCAATATTCAAGTCAGAGGACATCAAAAGGGGATTGTGACTTCACCAGAATAAAAATAAACATCACCTGGAGAAGGGTAAAAGGACTTTGTATCCTATTTGGAGACCTCCTTGTTTTAGATCGTTCAGGGGATAATTGCATTATCTTAGGCAGAAAGATGATTTGCTGTTGCCTTTATTTGGAAGTTAATTATGGTTGAAAGAGGCTTATGGGGGTGCCATGTCAACAAGGGGTGGACTTCTGTGGATGTGTATTGCCACTTAACTAAGCTGAAACTACACTTCCTAGAATTCCCATTCCTGCAGAGCTCCAGGTTAGCAAAGGCCCCAGGAGATGTCTTGAATACTATTTGGAAGCTGATACGGAGTAGCAGTCATGATTTTTACCATCCAAAAGTTAGGAGGGCATGAGATGCTGTTGCAGCTAACGTGTGTTGGCCCTGCTGGCTGATCACAGTGGTACAGGAAAGCAGCTGGAGCCACAGCAGCACCAGGTCCTGCCAGGTCACCTTCAGCTGCTCTGACATCGGGGCCAGGGACTTGCTTTGGTTCCATAATGAGGGGCACTGGCTTCTCTTAGAAGATATTCCATCACCAAAGCCTTTTACCCCTTGAAGGGTGCCCTTGGCTGTCCTCAAGGACTCTACTCATCCTTGTAGTTTCACTTCCTCTTGCCACTGGGGATATGACTTCAGGCTGCAGCCCCAGGGCAAAAGGAAACAGCCTCCCACAGACCATTTTATTGGCTCCCACAGTTACAAAAACTCAAATCACTTTTAAAAAATCCTTTAGTTAATATATAGGAATCTCCTAGTGGTTCTGTTGCTCTGATCAAACCTTAGTTGATTCAGGCTTCCCCATGTCCAGGATAACAGGATGCTTGGCATATAGCAGGTGCTCAGCAAATGTTTGTTGATTGAATGACTGAATGAAAAAAAGAATGAATGAATGAGACACAGCTCTTGCTCTCAAGGATCCCAAGTAGGGGTCTGAGAGTTGTTAACTCAGTCCCCTAATGTCCCACAGGAAGGCGTGGTCTTCCTACACAGCTCACTCCTGAAAATGAGGTTCCAACCATTCTGTGTGTCCAGATGCTGCTGCAGACAGGATGCCAGCTTCAGGTCACACTTGCAGATCTGCTTCTGGCACTTGCTTCTGAGACTCATACCAGCCTGGGTCTCTGGCCAGACAGACCATCAGACAGACCCTTCCCACCACCACCCTAGACCCAGGTGGGCTGCTGTCAGGACTTCTTTTCCTGCTGGATTTAGAAAGTCCATGACTAAATGCAGCCTCTGCCCTAGCAAGGATTTACTATTATCAGTCAAGAGTCCTGTAGCAATCTTCTCTTTCATGAACTCCCTTCCTCTAAGGCCTCCCATGGCTCCCCATTGCCAACTCTCTCAGCCTGACATTTAAGGCTACACTGCCTTCCCAGTTTGATCTCCCGATCAGTCCCCACCTTGCAGACCTCCTCTTCCATGATGTGCTCTCCCACCTCTCTGCCTTTGCTCTTGCTGTTTCTTCCCCTCCAGAATTTTCATCCCCTCTCACCAGCTGTGAATGGCATTTTTAAAATCAGTAACAATATAATAATAAAAGCTATCACTGCTAATTACTCCCTGTGTGCCAGGGACTTTCGTACAAGTTATCTCATTTAATCATCCCAACACCCAATTACAGGTAAACGTAATTATCCTTATCCTAATTATCCCTAATTCATTAATGGGAGAATGAATTGAGGCTGAAGGTGTGTCCCAGACCAGGCAGCCCGAGGGAGGGGTCCACGCACTCTAGTCTGAGCCTGCAGGGCAGGGACTGAGCCTTACTGCTCTCAGCTCTGCCCACGGTGCTTGGCAGGGGACGCTGCAACATCCAGTCCTGGGCTCAAACAATCCTCCTGCCTCAGCCTCCCAAGAAACTGGTACTACAGGTGTACACCACCACACCCTGCTAATATTTTTCTGTTTTCTGTAGAAATAGGGTCTTGAGTGTACTCCGGCTGGTCTTGAACCCCTGGCCTCAAGCAATACTCCCACCTCGGCCTCTGAAAATGCTAGGGTCACAGTGTAAGCCACAGTGCTTAGCTAACAATTATTTTTTGAGCTGCAGTCCCAGTGCCTTAGCGGGTCATGAAGTCTGTTTAGAGGTGGCATTGGTGTGTGTGCACGTGCAATGTTGACATTTCACCAGCAGCAAAATGCTGCTTCAGCAAATCATGTTTTTGGTGTGTGTGTGTGTGGGCTGACTGGGTCCAGATGTCAGTTTTATTACATTGTGAGCATTATCATCACAGGGCTTGAGAAACACTCATTTCCATGGCCTCTCAGGGCTCTTCTGACTCTGAAGTTGCAGGTGTCTGAGTGGCTTCTGTGTTTCAGCCTTAATTGTACAAAACCCCAAAGGCTCCCTAAGAGCTCGGTGCACCTGGGCTCCCTCACACTCCTCTCCAAGCACTAGTCAAAACCAGCCTCTGGGACCTCCAAGTCTCTGCTGGCATCAGTCCCACGATGTTCAGTAACCACCTGGCACTAAGCTGGACACACAAACACAGGCATTTGTCTCCTCAGTGGGTCAGAGATGGAGAGCTTGCATTGCATGGGCTTTAGAAACAGACTGGGGCTCACATCTGGACTCTATGTCCTCGCCATGTGACCTCAGGCCAGTGATCTCAATTATCTAAGCCTTAGTGATCTCAGCTGTCCAATGGGCTGATTATACTTTCCTTGTTAGGGTTTTGGGAATGTTTGACGAGACAGTGGATGGAAAGCACCCATCACAGTGCCTGGTATGCAGTAGGTATGTAGTAAATGGCACCTGTCTTGGGGGAGGACCACCAGACCCAAGCCCAAGAGTTTTGATTGCAACCATCAGCTTTAAACACACATCCTGCCAGCCCCAAACTATGCTGTGAGCTTCCTCCCAGTAGTTGAGAGAGGATGAGGGAAAATGAAAAATCAAAACACAGAAAGTTTTTTAAAGAGCTGGGTAGAGAGTCTGTCCACTTTCAAACGTGAGGATCTGTAGACAGCCCCTCACTCTGGGCTAGCTCCATTTTTATTACATACACCAAATGGGGGAAGGGAGGGAGCTGTACCCTTACATCATGGTTCTTGCTGGGCTTGCATTTTCTTTTCTTTTTCTTTTCTTTTCTTTTCTTTTCTTTTCTTTTCTTTTCTTTTCTTTTCTTTTCTTTTCTTTTTTTTTCCTTTCCTTTCCTTTCTTTTTTTTTTTTTTTTTTTTTTTTTTTTTTTTTTTTTTTTATTTTTTTATTTTTTTTTTTTGTGTAAGGGGCAGGGAAAAAAGCGGGGGGGAACTGTTTGTGACCGG